>APFE031256477.1:3292-82623 GCA_000404065.3 Pinus taeda | reverse complement strand
ATAGCAAGGCTCCTAGAGCCAAGATTTGGATCCAAGAGAGTCAGGATATCCTCCGAGCTCTCAAGGATAACATGGCTACAACACAAAACCAGTAGAAGCTGTATGCCGAAAGGGGTCGGGTGGAGAGATAGTTTGAGGTAGGGAACATGGTCTACCTACGATTACAGCCATACCGACAGTCGTCACTAAAGCAGAAGGGGGCTGAGAAGCTCAAGCCCCGCTTTTATGGGCCATACAGGGTGATATGCAGAATTGGACAGGTTGCATATGAGTTCGAGCTGCCCCAAGGCAGCAAGATTCATAACGTTTTTCATGTATCATGCCTAAAGAACGCATTGGGGCAGCAGGTGACAGTGACAAATGAGCTACCACCCATGGATGATGAGGGGCATTTAGTGTTGCAGCCAGAGGCTATTATTGATACCAAGGAGAGGCAGCTGCAGAGCAGGATGGTCCGGGAATTCTTGGTGAGGTGGAAGAATTTGCCGGATGAGGATGCCACTTGGGAGAGTGAGAAAATCTTGCAGCATCCATCACTTCAGTTGCTTGAGGACAAACAACATTTGGCCGGGGGAGACTGTAATATTCCTAATTAGCCATGGCTAATTGAAATATTCGATTTTGCTCGATTTTTGCCTTCTATAGTTATTTATAAATTTAAAAAAAAAAAGTGAGAAAGGGGACATAACTCACTTTTAGAATAAAAGTCACTTCCTAGTAGCACAACATTGTGACTTAAAGGGGAGCCAAGGGGGCCAAAGGGGGATGCAGAGATCTAGCCCACGCAGACACTTGGAGGGACTGCGCAGAAGGGAAGAAACATGTGGCAAAAGAGGAATTACGTTGGAGGAGGTGAGCCTTGGGATTGAGAGAGGCAAAGGCTATAAAAGAGAGAGAAGCCCCCTCATTTTGATCATTCAATTATGTGCATTTGAGCTAGTCTCTTCGACTTATGAGCACGCTGGCTGTTTAGCTAGTCTGCAACACTGTTTAGTGCATTGAGTGTCTCCGTTCGGAGATCTCACCCTTAGCCCCGGGGGACTTCGAGTGCCTGCTCGGGCAAGGTAGTTCCATCAATATTTTTGCAGTAGTTTCGTTGGTAGTTGGTAGGAGGATTGAGCACTGTAGATGACTGCGCAGTCTTGAGAGGGATGACACAGTTCTTTCTGACAGTAGTTTCGAATTGAGGGTTTGCAGTAGGATTGGTGCTGGGAGATTGAGCAGGGGATCAACCCTTGCACATTGGAGAGTTTTGGTAGAGGTTCCAGGTAGATTTCTAGAGGGTTTCATTCAATGGCAGTGCAGAGCATTGAGGGACTACGCAGAACCCCAAGGGGGTGATTTTTGGGGGTCGGCTATTCCACGAAAGCTTTCTGGGTTTTTCTGGGTTTCTTGAGTAGAGTCCGATTCTAGAGTTTCAACATTTTTCGAGGGGAATAACCCCAAATCCTCATTTGATTTCCAGCAACGGCAGCAGCACGACAATTCTCCAGCAGCTTCCACGCAGTTCTGAGAGAGGCCATTCCCTTGCTATTCTGAGTGTATTTCTTCACTTGCCTTATGCAAGTCGAGGTGCCATCTTTCTGATCACCTCCTGTACTCATTCTATTACTTAGTATAATAAAATGGCTTAGCATTTCTCACTGCATTTCTTGAGTGTCTGCTTACATTTCATGTTTACATTATTATATGTTGCACCACTGTTATTTTTATCATTTTGAGCTTCCCAGTTATTATATCATTTGCACATATTTGGTTGGAGTTTTGCTGGGGTTTGAGGAATATTCCTAAAAGGGATATTACATCCATTTTGTACTTCTGCCTCTCTTGCATCATTGGAATCCATTTGCACTCTTGCATTAGCATATTGCATTAACAAACAAGTGCTCTAATTAAGTTGACAAGTGTTTAATGAGATTGACTAATTTCTCTAAGTGACATTGTGATTAATGCTCTTGTTTCTCATTGATATCATTGATAAGTCGATACATTGCTTTTCATTAATAGCTCTTGTGGATCTGTAATCTAAGTCACTCTTAAAGCACCTTAATTGAATTTAATCATAATTGTGATAAGAGATTTAATTGTGTCCATAAGGAGCCCTTTCTTGTATCTAATTGGCATATTGGTGGTCCAATGTTTTAATCTTGAAGGTTGCTAATTGAGTTAAGAAGCATTGATCTTATCTATCTCTTAAGCAATTGTCTATTGGTATATTGGCAACAATTTTTGGCACTGCTTATCTTGAGCACTTTCTCTTTTGGTGGCAATTGTCATTAATTCATTGTTAAGTACTTCATTGTTCTAGATTGAGTATCATTGTCTTTCTAGTAGTTAAGAGCTTAATAATCTCACCTTAAAGGTCTTCACTCATACTTTGCACTTGCATCTTAGGCCTAGTTGTGCATTAATTAACTTACTTCCAAAAATAAGCTTGGTCTATAGAAAGATAGACAGACCTTTCTCACCCAACTTGTGAAGTCTAGAACCTCTTTAGTGGTTAACGTGGTGACCTTGCAGTCATCAGAGCCAGAGTCTCTACAGCGCTGAAGGCATCAAGTGGTTACAACTCAAGGGGAGGGATCGTTAATCAAGCCATAGCTTGCTTCCCCTTGGTTTCTCTCTCACAACCTACTCTAGAGACTAGCTTCAAAATATTTGAGAGGAAGGATACACTTAGATAGACATATAATTTAAAATAAATCAATATTCTGCATCTCACTTAGATTGTAAGATTTACATTTCATATAGGATAGTGAAGCATATTTGAAGCAACAACTATTCATCCAATGACTTGGTAAATAATTTATCTTAAGCAAGTAATTGACTCCATTAAAGCATTGGTCTTTCAAGATAAATCTAATCTAATCTTTAACTTGCTAAATTAACCAAGTTGCAAGGCCATTCAATTGTGTATCCCAGTCTTGTTGGTTGCCAACAAGTCTCCCATATTCACATTGCATAAGGACTACCCACCATAGCTTGTTGTAGAAAGACAACTAGAACAGAGAGGGCGGGGATCAGAGTGACAACCCCCATCCTGAGTGTTGTCGCATCTTGCATGTATAATTTGAGCAACGATAGGACTAAATTACTTAAATGGTTTGAGTGTGTCCCTAGGGTTTCACCACGAGTCAAAGACAACATATAATACAACAGTCTAGGGCTCCCATACAAGGGATAATGGCCCTTAGTACAAGATACAAAACTGGGGCTTGGTGTCAGTCCATTGAAAACCAATCTGCCCTCAACAAGATATTCTGACCATCTGGCTAATGTAGTCGACTCCGCAGCTCCCCTCAGTCGTACCTTGTACCTGCCTGACCCTTCAGCTTTCAATTTGCAGTTCTCGCCTCTATCAATGCTCCAAGTCCATCTGGCCACTGAATCTCGGCTATCCAATTTTCTCTCTAGTTGTGCCTTCGCCCATCAAGGCCACAACACATCGAGACTCCTGTCGCATTGTTCACAGCTCTACTTGTGAACAACTCTCAACTGCCCGCTGTTGCTCCTCAACTATTCAGGACTTCAACCCACTATGGTCTTCCTGCGCTACACCGATGAAGACCAACATAGGACATGGAGGGTTGCCACCTATCACTACAAGATGTCCATCTCCCATAATGAACATGGGCTAGGAGGACTACCCATCATTTGTTGTAGAAGTCCTTCTCCACAACTGCTCCTCTGGTTTGTCAACCCTTGAGCTCAACAACTGCCTCTCTCGCAACTACCTTTGTCCATCAAGGTGTTGCTCATCGGGCTCCAACTTGGACACTATAACGTTGTCCTCCAGCAACCCATAAGTATCCAATCTCGTCCACACTTGGTCTTCTCTCACATTTCCCTCCAACAGTCCACGAGAGACCAAGTCCACGCTATAGCATCTGCACCTAGTTAGGGCATCCCCACACCTAGGAGACCCTTACACACATTTTCCCACAGACTTCACAAATCTGCCCTTTGCTTCTGCAATAGAGGAGCTATTGCACAAATCTAGGCACATAAATATGTCCTTCACCTAGGACATCATCAACTCATCATACAAGAGTCCATCTGCAACTCCTTTTGTTGCTGTCCTCTTGCCTCTCTCTTGATGTGCTTACTGCCACCTTCGTTGCTTGGTAGACTTCCCAACAATCCACGTGGGCTTCTCCAAACAACCTCTAAGGTCTCCTACAACTGCCCATCAACTGATCCAAGTCTGGTCATAAACTATGACCCAACGCTTTCTCTACACATTGCCCTCAAAGTTTGTTGCACCTACTGTCTTTTACTGTGACTAGTCAGGGCTTTTTTTGTTGCAACAACCCTTCATTCAACCCACAAAACAACCTTGCTTTTACTGTGGCCTAGGCAAGGGGTAAAGCCTTTCTTGTGAGTTGTTGTTCTGGGCATATGGCAGCCCTTAACAACTCAACGCGGGCCTGTTTTGGGAGGCTAGACCTGTGGCCTAAGTTCTAACTCAACTGGATGTGGCCCTCCAACAACCCACCAAAACAACCACTTTTTAGCCCTCAAATAGATCCGCAATACTTCCCAGCAAGCTCGACCTTCCTCCAAGAGACCTCGGCCCCTCTAATAGCAACTCGGACCCCCAAAACAGTGAGTTATGACCCTTAAGACAGTCCCTCTTCCACGTTGTTTATTCCTCCTCCTTGCTGAGGCTAGGGCACAAGAGAAACTCTTTAACGAGCTCCCTTCTTAAGAATGCGCTTCACAAAAGGATGGCCTAATGCTCTAATGCTCACCTCTTATTTATACTCAATAAGAGGGCTCCAAAACGTCATATTCTAGGGGCTGCCAACCTGTCAAGCACCTAAAACTCCTTAGGCCGACCTTGACATTCACATTGCAAACCCACCATATAACTTCAAAAATTCATAACTCCTCAACAACAACTCAGAATCAGATGATTCTTGTTGCGTTAGAATTGTCTCGCCGAGAGATATCATCCTCATCTATCACGTGTTATATATTCATCATGGATTTGGCCCAAATCACGATGGGTGCCAAACCCCCAAGCTTGGACCTCAAGCCCATTTGTGGCTCTTTGACCTCCAACCCTTGAACATTAGGGCTTGGAGTACCCCCCAAGCTACGCAAAAATCAGCACTCCCTCTTAGCGAGGGAGGTACTTGGAAGACTAGGAAGTAAACATAATCATTCGACGACGACACTAACCCATCTGGCATCCATCACTACAGCATATCATGTAGATGAATCTGACAATCTTGGTAGTGCCTCTGCCTCATCACATCTGAATCTGAAGATCCCAAACCTCCATAGGGCTGCTCACTCCAAGGCTAGACTCCCTCTGAGCCTACATGATCTCCACTGGCTAAGTCCTGCAAGCACTTGTCCTCCTGGATCAAATACCACTCGTGCAAATCCCATCAATCTCGGATATGCAACACCACAATCCGATGAAGACTATAGCCTACTAAAATCCAATCCATCACATGAAGCCATCTCGTTCAACCTGATTTCGTCCATGCCAAAGAACCCCTCGAGCTGTCCCAACCACCCATGGCACATCAACGGAAGTCCATTATCGACAACCTCACCTACAACAAATTTTTGTTCACCGAGCTCACCACCAATCCATAAGAACTCCCAGCCAATCTCGTTGCCAAGCTAGTCAAGACCACATCTCCATGTCTCCAATTGAACCCTTTGCTCCATGATCCAGACATGGACAACTCCCTCTGAGTTGCTTCACTGCGCAAACTCTGATTCACTGTCCTCCAAAGTATCTCAAACACACTCCGATACCATGTTGAATTTCCACGACCTTGGGTCTAGGTTAGAGTCTTAAAATCACTAACGTTATGAAACCAAGAATCTCAACCATAAACTACTTTGTAGAGCGGAAATATAAAGCAGTAAAATCACACATGCACAGAACATAGACAACTTTTTACAGTCTTTAACCCAACTTTGTTATATTAACAACATATAATACAACAGTCTAGGGCTCTTGTACTAGCGATAATGGCCCTTAGTACAAGATACGAAACTGGGGCTTGGTGTCAGTCCATCGACAACCAATCTACCCTCAACAAGATACTCTAACCATCTAGCTGATGTAGTCGACTCCACAACTCCCATTGGTCATAGCCTGTACTTGCCCGGTCCTTCAGCTTCCGATCTGCAGCTCCTGCCTCTATCAATGCTCCAAGTCCATTTGGCCACTGAATCTCGGCTATCCAATCTTCTCTCTAGTTGTGTCTTCGTCCATCAAGGCCATAACACATTGAGACTCCAGTCGAGTTGTTCACAACTCCACTTGTGAACAACTCTCAACTGCCCATTGTTACTCCTCAGCTACTCAAGGACTTCAACCCACTATGGTCTTCCTGTGTTGCACCGATGAAGGCCAACATAGGACACAGAGGGTTTCCACCTATCACTGCAAGATGTCCATCTCCCACAATGAACACGAGCTAAGAGGACTGCGCATCATCTGTTGTAGAAGTCCTTTTCCACACACAAGTCTCGGGCTCCACAACTGCTCCTCTAGTTTGTCAACCTTTGAGCTCAAGAACTACCTCTCTCGCGACTACCTTTGTCCATCAAGGTGTTGCTCATCGGGCTGTAACTTGGACACTATCACGTTGTCCTCCAACAACCCATAAGTGACAAATCTCGTCCACACTTGGTCTTCTCTCACGCTGCCCTCCAACAGTTCATGCTGTAGCATCTACACCTAGTTAGGGCATCCCCTTCCTAGGAGACCCTTACACACAGCTGCCCACAGACTTCACCAATTTGCCCTTCGCTTCTGCAATAGAGGAGCTATTGCACAAATCTGGACACATCAATATGTCCTTCACCTAGGACATCATCAACTCATCATACAAGAGTCCACATGGAACTCCTGTTGATGTCCTCTTACCTCTCTCTTGATGTGCCCGCTGTCACCTTGGCTACTTGGTAGACTTCCCAATAGTCCACGTGGGTTTCTCCAAACAAATCCTAAGGTCTCCTACAACTGTCCATCAACTGATCCAAGTCTGGTCATACACTATGACCCAATGCTTTCTCCACACGTAACCCTCCAAGTCTGTTGCACTTGTTGTCTTTTACTGTGACTGGTTAGGGCTTTTTTTGTTGCAACAACCCTTCATTCAACCCACAAAACAACCTTGAATTTACTGCGGCCTAGGCAAGGGGTAAATCCTTGCTTGTGTGTTGTTGTTCTGGGCATATGGAAGCCCTTAACACCTCAATGCAGGCCTGTTTTGGGAGGCTAGGCCTGCGGCCTACCTCAGTTGGCTATGGCCCTCCAACAACCCACCAAAACAACCCCCTTTTAGCCCTCAAACAGATCCGCAATACTTCCCAGCAAACTCGACCTTCCTCCAAGAGACCTCGGCCCCTCTACTGACTCGGACTCCCAAAACAATGAGTTATGACCCTTAAGATAGTCCCTCTTCCACGTTGTTCATTCCTCCTTGCTGCGGCTAGGGCAGAAGAGAATCTCTCCAACAAGCTCTCTTCTTGAGGATGCGTTTCACAAAAGGATGGCCTAATGCTCACCTCTTATTTACACTCAATAAGAGGGCTCCAAAACGTCATATTCTAGGGGTTGCCAACCTGTCAAGTACCTAAAACTCCTTAGGCCGACATTGACATTCACATTGCAAACCCACCATATAACTTCAAAAATTCATAACTCCTCAACGACAATTCAGAATCGGATGATTCCCGTTGCGTTAGAATCATCTCGCCGAGAGGTATCATCCTCATCTATCACCTATCATATATTCATCATGGTTTTGGCCCAAATCACGATGGGTGCAAAACCCCCAAGCTTGGACCTCAAGCCCACAAGCCCATATGTGGCGCTTTGACCTCCAACCCTTGAACACTAGGGTTTGGAGTACCTCCCAAGCTACACAAAAAGCAACACTCCCTCTTAGCGAGGGAGGTACTTCGAAGTCTAGGAAGTAACCATCATCATTCGGCAACAACACTAGCCCATCTGGCATCCATCACTGCAGCATACCATGTAGATGAATCTGACAATCTCGGTAGTGCCTTTGCCTCATCACATCTGAATCTGAAGATCCTGAACCTCCACAGGGCTGCTCCATCTGAGTCTAGACTCCCTCTAAGCCTACACGATCTCCACTGGCTCAGTCCTACAAGCACTTGTCGTCCTGGATGAAATACCACTCGTGCAAATCTCATCAATCTCGGATATGCAACACCACGAGCCGATGAAGACTCTAGCTTGCTAATATCTAGTCCATCACATGAAGCCATCTCAATCAACCTGATCTCGTCCATGCCAAAGAACCCCTTGAGTTGTCCCAACCATCCATGGCACATCAATAGAAGTCCATGATCGACAACCTGCCCTACAACAAATTGTTGTTCATAGAGCTCACCATCAATCCACTAGAACTCCCAGCCAATCTCGTTGCCAAGCTAGTCAGGACCACATCTCCATGTCTCCAGTTGAACCCTCTGCTCCATGATCCAGACACCGACAACTCCCTCTGAGTTGCTTCGCTGTGCAAACTCTGATTCACTATCCTCCAAAATAGCTCAAACACGCTCCGATGCCATGTTGAATTTCCACGACCTTGGGTCTAGGTTAGAGTCTTAAAATCACTGATGCCACCAAACCAAGAATCTCAACCATAAACTACTTTGAACAATGGAAATATAAAGTAATAAATCACACATGCACAAAACATAGACAACTGTTTACAGTTTTTAACCCAACTTTGTTATATTAACAACAGTCTAGGGCTCTTGTACCAGGGATAATGGCCCTTGGTACAAGATACAAAACCGGGGCTTGGTGTCAGTCCATCGACAACCAATTTGCCCTCAACAAGATACTCTGACCATTTCGCTGATGTAGTCGACTCCACAGCTCCTCTTGGTCGTACCTTGTACCTGCACGGTCCATCGACTTCTGATCTGCAGTGCCTGCCTCTATCAGTGCTCCTAGTCCACCTGGCCACTAAATCTCAGCTATCCAATCTGCTCTCTAGTTGTGTCTTCATCCATCAAGGCCACAACACATCGAGACTCCAGTCGAGTTGTTCACAACTCCATTTGTGAACAACTCTCAACTGCCCACTGCTGCTCCTCAGCTACTTAGGGACTTCATCCCATTATGGTCATCCTACTCTGCACCGATGAAGGCCAGCATAGGACACAGAGGGCTGCCACCTATCATTGCAAGATGTCCATCTCTAACAATGAACACGAGCTAGGAGGACTGCCCATCATCTATTGTAGAAGTCCTTCTTCACAAACAAGTCTCGGGCTCCACAACTGCTCCTCTGGTTCGTCAACCTTTGAGCTCAACAACTGCCTCTCTCACAACTACCTTTGTCCATCAAGGTGTTGCTCACCGGGCTCCAACTTGGACATTATCACGTTGTCCTCTAACAACCCATAAGTGCCCAATCTCGTCCACAGTTGGTCTTCTCTCATGCTGCCCTCCAACAGTCCACGAGAGACCAATTCCACGACGTAGCATCTACACCTAGTTAGGGCATCCCTACACCTAGGAGACCCATACACACGGCTGTCCACAGACTTCACCAATCTGCCCTTTGCTTCTGCAATAGAGGAGCTATTGCACAAATCTGAGCACATCAATATGTCCTTCACCTAGGACATCATCAATTCATCATACAAGAGTCCATCTGCAACTCCTTCTGTTGATGTCCTCTTGCCTCTCTCTTGATGTGCCTGCTGTCACCTTGGCTGCTTAGTAGACTTCCCAACAGTCCATGTGGGTTTATCAAAGCAACTCCTAAGGTCTCCTACAACTGTCCATCAACTGATCCAAGTTTGGTCATAAACTATGACCCAACGCTTTCTCCACACGCTGCCCTCCAAGTCTATTGCACCTGCTGTCTTTTACTGTGACTGGTTAGGACATTTTTTGCTGCAACAACCCTTCATTCAACCCACAAAACAACCTTGAATTTATTGCGGCCTAGGAAAGGAGTAAAGCCTTTCTTGTGAGTTGTTGTTCTGGGCATATGACAGCTCTTAACAACTCAACGCAGGCCTGTTTTGGGAGGCTAGGCCTGCGGCCTACCTCTGCTGGTTGTGGCCCTCCAACAACCCACCAAAACAACCCCCTTTTAGCCCTCAAACAAATCCACAATACTACCCAACAAACTTGACCTTCCTCCAAGAGACCTCGACCCCTCTACCAGCAACTCAGACCCCCAAAACAATGAGTTCTGACCCTTAAGATAGTCCATCTTCCACGTTGTTCCTTCCTCCTTCTTGTTGCGGCTAGGGCATAAGATAATCTCTCCAACCAGCTCTCTTCTTGAGAATGCGCTTAACAAAAGGATGGCCTAATTCTCTAATGCTCACCTCTTATTTATACTCAATAAGATGGCTCCAAAACGTCATATTCTAGGGGATGCCAACCTGTCAAGTACCTAAGACTCCTTAGGCCAACCTTGTTATTCACATTGTAAACCCACCATATAACTTCAAAAATTTCTAACTCCTCAACGACAACTCGGAATCGGATGATTCTCATTGCATTAGAATCGTCTCGCCGAGAGCTATCATCCTCATCATCATATGTCGTATCTTCATCATGGGTTTGGCCCAAATCACGATGGGTGCAAAACCCCCAAGCTTGGACCTCAAGCCCACAATCCTATTTGTGGCGCTTTGACCTCTAACCCTTGAACACTAGGGCTTGGAGTACCTCCAAAGCTACACAAAAATCAACAAGTATACCATGGGTTAGAGGCGCCCGCCAGAATCATGCTAACTAGTTTTGCTAAAGATTTACCATGTGTCACAGTGGTTGACTAGATTATGATAACTCGTTGATGTTGTTGGTTTACCATGTGTCATAGTTGCTAACCAGATTATGGTAACCTATTGATGCTATTGATTTATCATGTGTTACAGTGGTTGGCCATATTATGGTAACTTGTTTTACCATGTGTACAATTGTTGACCAAATTATGGTAACTGGATTTGTTATAACTTTTTCTTAGAGAAATTTGTCAACATGAGATCATCTAGATAGTCATTATGAATACCTCCCTAGCTAAGAGGGAGCGTTGAACTTTGTAGCTATGGTCAGTCTTCATAATTAATATTTTAAATCTTGATGTATTTGAAATAATAAATAAGGCATGTTCTTCACGACCTTATCAAAAAGAGAATATATGACATGTTCTTCATGTCGGTTTTCAAAAAGAGAAAATTTGAATTTTGACATTTGAATTTTAGTGTCAAAGAAGCCAAGTCGGCCCCAGTCAAATAGGCACCCTTTGGACAAGGAAGAACACTATATAAAGACACTTGTCCTCCATTTGACACACAACTCAAATCTCCTATGTTCAAGAACAATTCAAATCATCTGAGCTATGAAGACAAGACGAATCTGAGGCACATACCTGATGAAGAAGGACGAGTTTCTGAAGTACTATTCTGATGAAGAAGGATGAATGCTTGAGGCAAATAAGGACAAAATTCTAAGACACTGTAAGGCCAATTTTTGAGGTGAACTAGAGTTGCAGGACCGAGTTTATTGGGTGCAGGAGCAGTCTAAAATTTGGCCCTAGTAGACCTAACAAGATTGTTGTTTTTCCACGGCCTTAGGACTAGGATAATCTTAAAATATCTGCGCTACCAAACCAAGAATCACAATGATACTACTTTGCACAACGGAATATAAAACAACAATAAATCTACTAGTGCACAAAATATGGACAAATTTTTACTATTTTCAACCCAACTTCATTATATTAATCAACATATAATACAACAATCTAGGGTTCCCATACCAAGGAAAATGGCCCTCATACATCCACTGATACAAGATACAAAACTCGGGCTTGGTGCTAGTCCATCGACAACTAATATACCCTCAACAAGATACTTTGACCATTTAGTTGATGTAGAGCTCCTCACAGCTACCTTGGTCGTACCTTGTACCTGCCCAGTCCTTCGGCCCCCGATCTGCAGCTCCTGCCTCTATCAATGCTCCAAGTCCATGGCCATTGAACCTCGGCTGTCAATCTTCTCACTAGTTGATCGTTCATCCATCAATGCATCAACACATCAAGACTCATGTCGATTTGTTCATAGCTCCACTTGTGAACAACTCTCAATCTACCCACTATTGTTCCTCAGCTACTGAAGGACTTCAAACCACTATAGTCTTCCTGCACTGCTCCAATGAAGACTAACATAGGGCACAGAGGGCTGCCACCTATCACTGCAAGATGTCCATCTCCCATAATGAATACAGGCTAGGAGGCCTACCCATCATCTGCTGTAGATGTCCTTCTCCACACACAAGTATAGGGCTACACAAATTGCTCCTTGTTGATCAAACCCATGAGCTCAACAACTGTCACTCTAGCAATCACCTAAGTCCATGAAGATGGTGCACACTGGGCTCCAACTTGGGCACTATCACGCTATCCTCCAGCAGACAATAAATGCCCAATCAGTTTCACACTTGGTCCACTCTCACGCTGCCCTCCAACAGTCCACGAGTGACCAATCCTTGTTGTAGCATCTGCTCCTGGTTAGGGCATCCAATCACCTAGGAAACCCTTCCTCGTGGCTGCTAACAGACTTCCAAACTGTCCTCTCCTAGGACACCATCCACTAGCATCAATTCAAACTTAACACATCAATACAATGCATACCTAGCCTTGCTCAGTTTTTGCGTCACCTTGGTGCACTCTGGTACATGCTCAGCTCTCACTCGCGTTCCTGCACTTGCGTTCCTTTCTTGATGTGTATACTATGAATGATGCTTCTTGGATATGTCTAAATGCCTCACACTTGACCTACATTTATAGGCATCAAGTGGCTCCAACAAATTTGTCTTTGGGCACTACTTTAACCTCAAGTCGCCCTGCCCAACTAGACAAATTTATCGATCTTAACTTCAAAAATTCATTTCTCTTCAACCACAACTCGAAATCGGATGATTTTCGATGCGTCGGATTCGTCTCGACGAGTACTATCATCCTCATCCATCACAAGTTGAAATCTCTCCACAGTTTTGTCCCCAATATCGATAGGTAAAAAAACCCCAAGCTTGGGTTTAAAGCCCACAAGGCCATTTGTGGAGCTCCTTCCTCCAAACCTTTGATCCTCAAGTCTTGGAGTACCTCCCAAGTTACAAAAATCAACACTCCCTCTTAGCGAGGGAGGTACTTCCAAGATTAGGAAGTAACCTCATCATCGGTGACACTAACGCATCTAGGGTCCATCACTGCAACATACCCTGTAGAATGAACCCTACAACCTCGATAGTGCCTCTTGTTACCCCCCATTTTGTGGGTGATATGCCTAGGATAATTTTTTTCTCCAAGATGGTCCTTAGCCAACAACCTTTCCTCCGCCACCTGAGCCAGCGATGTGGTTCCTCGCCCATTTGCCATGATCGCATGTTTGAGAGTGGGCCTCCCGAACCTAAAGGTATGCCTTGTCATTTGTTAATTGAGTATTGTAGTTTGCTTATCATGGACACCTCTGGGTATGGATTAATGGGGGGATTCAGCGAAAAGAATGGGTTAAGTTTGTGCCCTTGTCCCCTAGACCATTTTTGGGTATTAAGCTTGCATTCTAGTCCCATGGGATCTCTTTTACTAACCATTTGGCTTTAGGGATGGTATTATCACGGGAAACCCCAATTTTGGTTGTGTGGTCCCGCTCCCTTATTCGCTTATACTACCCCCTTTCCATTCATTATTACCCCATTCATCATCTCTCCCACCTAGGTCCACATTCCTCCGTTGGGTCCACATAGGGTTAGCTCACCCCTTCTCCTTGCCCACACCTTGGGTCATGGTCTGGAATGATGCCCGAAGGTTGATGCAGCTAAAAAGAAAGATAAAAGCATATTTGGCCACATTCAATAGGAAAATGTACCACAAAATGCAAAAGATAGTTGGGACAAACACATTTAGCACATGGGCAAAAGCTAATACATGAGCTCTACCCCATCATTATGGCCATTGCCCTGGTTCCTACAGGTTCTATGAACCTCCTTCATCATATAGGAACCCATGATTGTCCCAACCCCTGGTGGGCAATGAACCACCCTACCTTAAAAGGGGGTATTCACTGCTATATCTTATACATCATGCTCTTACCCCTTGAGCCCCAAGACGTTAATCAAATAAAATTATAAAAAGGCAAAAGAAATATAAAGAAGAATGGAAAAATCAAGGTCGGGGCACCTCATATACGATTTCTCCCTTCTATACATTATAAACCCAAGTGTGGGCTTCCCTTTTATTAGCTACCCTTGTACCCCAGCATGTGGCCCAGGGCTACCCCTTCTCCTCCCCTACTTCATTCACCTAACTGTCACATGTCACCACCTTTTGAAGGATGTAACTTGAATATATTAACAACTTTAGAAGTAGAAACCACCTAATACGATACTTGGTTAATCCCATTTGGAGTTTAGGAGACATTGGCATATTCCGAAGCCCATTATGGAAGGGCAGGGCATTATGAAGTCCCCACCTATGGTCCATGATTGGTAAGCTCATTTCTCTAGTGACTTGCTGTAGTGGAAGGTTAGGGGATGCCTTGGATCTAATGCAAGATTGCAAATGGTCTCTATTTTGGGTTTGGTCTCCCTATATGGGGTCTTAATCCTTCAGAGGGCTACATTGGCACATGTAGGGTGTACATTGGGAGCCATGGGCCTCCACAACAACAGAAAATGCTCCATGGATTCCCACAATCATTCAAAGATTGCACGTGGTTCACTTATTGGACGAGGAAGATGCACCTGATCCATCATGCCCAGTTGGCCCTACAGTTGCACCATACATTTGGCAGATGATCCAAGACTTGCACAATGATGTGGCATCACCTACAACATCATCCTAGCCCTTGTGGATGATCTATAGGCATCTTTGATTTGTTTGGAGACCCATGAGGACACTTGTGTGCCCCCCCATGTTATTTGGAGCACCACATGTTATTACAAGGGGCCAACCCCTTGTCTACTGCTTTTGAGGGTCCCATTCTCCATTATGGCACCCATGGACCTCATTTGGCCACTTAGAGGGCCCTATGACATGCATAGATTATTATTTGATCTCTTGATAGGCTTATTCTTTCATTTATGAGCTAGTTTGGTGGGCTTGTCACCAAAAGTTGAATTATTAAAAAAATATTTTATTTTTGCGGCTTATGTAGGCCAAGGAGGCTAATTCGAACTCCTAATTTGTGTATAAATACAAGTGAAATGATTTCATTTGCTTATCATCACTTTGGATTGGATCTTCTCTCTCTTGAGAATTTCACACTTTTTCTAGAGGATGAATTGGAGCTTTATGGATGAATTTTGATGTGTGAATATTGGTCTATCTTCTCTTGGAGCTTCCCTTTTGTCAATTGTGGATGGTTGGATATATTTTGTTACATGTAAGTACGTGCTTTTAATGTTATTCTTGTTTTACTTTGTCATGTACAATGGACTGGGATTTTCGCTATTTCTAGGGCTAATTGTTGCATGCATTTACTGCTTAAAATTGTGGAATTTTGTCTCTATTATAGCATCTCTCAATGTATGGACTATGTAATGTAAATGAAATCTCCTAAAGGTAATTCTATCAATGAATTGACCTTGATAAGCCATTTCATTTGCACATCAAAGTATAAAAGCTGCAAGATTGCTTCTCCTTCACCTAGAAGGCTAGGGAAGTGTGGTCTTGAGGCCTCCTTGATTGGGATTCAAAGATCCTCACTCATATTCATCATAGACTCCATTCTCCCAAGACTAAGGCACTGATCTACCAAGAGGTGGTCACCTAAAAACATATATTTTTCACCTTTCTGCAGGTCTAGCCAAGTTGGGTCACCTAAGGCATCGTTTTCCCGGCAAACTACCCATTCAAAAAGTTCGATCTATGGGGGTCTCTTGCCCTAACGTTTCCTCAAGCCCTCCTCCAAATTTGAGGCCATTCAGACAGTGCCGTTGTGAGAAAATCCAAGCCCTAGTTTTGGAATCAAACTTTGCCCTAGCATCCCTAAAGGCTGGTACCTTATTGGATCAATTCAAACCTTTAAGTGGATACTCTTTCTTTTATCCATTTCTATATCTTATCTAGGTTAGAGATAATCATTGGTTTCCATACTCTTCTCCCCTACCCTAGATTGGGTCCACTTGGTCCCATGTGGTCTTGTTCCTTTGAAAAGACAATTCTTCAAGAACCATCCAGGATACCAATTTCATATAATGATTTTAGGGATTGGGAAATTCCTTCATAAGTCATATCCCATAAACCTAACTCTCAAATCCTCCTTTCCTTTCCCTAGAAGACATTGTACCTTGCTTAGAAAGCAAGCAAGCTCTATCCTTCTAACTCTTCCAGGAAAGGGATTATTTGGGTCACTACACATCATTTCATTGACCTATCCTTCATTAATGACTTCATAATATGTCGGGTCTCCTCTCATCAGTGAAAGTCTGTAAATAGAAGGGAGCCTTAGCTAAGGTGATAGTGGGCTAAGTCTCCATTTGTTGCCCTTCCTCTAACATTTGCCCTTTAGGAATCCCCTTTAGGTCCCTTGCTAGTTTGAGCAGTAACATTTTGGCGCCATTGTCGGGGACACGAAACATGTACTTTGTTCCCCATACGACATTACTGATATATCATTTGGTGACTCCGTTGGAAGAACGAAGCCCTAGTTCTTCATTGAACTTCAAATTCAATGCTTGTAGGGTAAAGCAAGCATTTGTTAAGGCAATTTTATTCACCCTGGTGAATCCCAAGTCATTAAGGACCCAACAGCATGTTGACCACATATATTACCGACATAGATATGACAGGAACCCCAAGATATCCTTCATTGAAATCCATGAAGAATATGTCAATGTTCGATGGGGATCCACATTCGACAGCGAATCACGTGGTAAGGTTCATAAGGTACCTTTCAAAGCAAAATATAACTCAACCTTGTGACCAAATGGAATTGTTTGTCTTGTCCATTGCTCAAAGTACTGATTGGCTTGAGTCATGTAAACCTAAAAGGATTCCTACTCTTCCAATGTTGACTATGCACTTCTTGTTGCATGAAGGGCCGAGTTTCCAATCTCATGAAGACATATCCCAAATGTTAGATATAGCCCTTCGAGAGGAGGAAGTTATTGAATATGGTTTTAAGCTTGAGGAAGAGTCTCTTATTGATGCATACTTTAATGATGGTGCCAAACGAGAGACTCATGAATTGGAAAGCATGGATAATGAGGAAGATCTAAACCCCAAGAGCCCTCAGACATTGCAAGAATGGATGATGGAATATGAAAGGTCATGCAGGAAAGTGATGGCCACATATAACTCCCAAGAGAATTTTTCCCACTATTGTGAGCAATCAGAAAGGCTTCATAACACGAAGAGTGAATATAAAGAGAGTCCTACCGATGACCTTCTTCTTGAGGCATTTTATCAAAATCATGTAGTAAATACCTTAGAGATCATTCTTCGGGAACGGATGGAGGAGGAAAGGTCCTCCTTGTCTAAGGAAGAGAATGAATGGCATCCTAACCAACACCAAAAATATAGTGAAGAATTGGAGGATTATGAGGAAGATCATGATAGGTGAATAAATGAAGAATCTACGAGTGACTTTTGGGCTATTGATTAGGGAAATGGGTATAGTTAAAGAAATGAAGACCCGGTTTCTCAAGTCCATAAGAATGAACTCAGGGAAGAAGAATATGCTATGCCCCTTCTGACTAACAATGTTGGTCCTTAAGAAGCCCTTCCTAGTGGTTGGAAAGGTCTCTTCTTTATGTTCCAAGATGATTCAATCAAAGAAGAGCCTTCCGAGATTGTGGGAAATTATGATGACTCTAATATAGAAGAAATTGAGGAAGATGCTTCCCTAGGCCATGCCACCAATAAAGGGTTTTTCTTCATGTTTGAGCGTTCCTCCCCTTCCCTTGAAATAGATGTTTGTGATGATGTTCATTTCCCTAGTCTTGATGAAGAGCTGCTTTCCCCTATGAAGGACCAAGAATCATGGTTTTTCCCCAAATATGATGATGGGTCCAATTCTTGTTTTCCCAATGACCAAAATAGTATCATCCTAAACATGTTCGAGTCTTTCACTGCTTCTTACCCTAAGGATGATAGGTCCGAGATAGTTCTTCATAAAAATCTCATATACTTGGTCATTGCAATTTCCATCTCTTGGTTGGAGGATCAAATCTAATCCTCTCGACTAGAGTCTTTTCCTTCTTCCAAGGTTCCTTTCTATGCATGTGGGTCTCTTCTTTTCCCACCTCCGTCCCTAACAACCCCTCATATCATTGTTCCAATTTGTATTGCCAGGTCCACTGCAAAAATAATCATGGAAGCATGCATTCTTATATTGATCAATTGACATATTGGTTGCATTGGGTCTATGATTATACCTAGCACTTGACATTGTATGTTATGCACGTTAGAATAGGATGCATCGCATGTTGATTTTGCATTAGAACTAACCTCATATGATATTTTTCATGGTAGGTAGCTGCATGTTTGCATATTTTATCTTTTGTTGATTTTATGGCCTAACATATAGCATGTGCGATCATGAGACATTACGAAAGCATGCTGCCCCATGTTTTTCCATCTATTACATATGCAGGGGACAGGTCTACAGTAACCAAGAGATTGTTGGAGTTGTCGTGATCTCCCGTTCGAGTAGCTTCGCCCACTTCTTCAAGAGATCACATCTTAGTTGGAGCTCGATGTTACCCACCATTTTGTGGGTGATATGCCTAAGAGAAAAAAATTCTCCAAGATGGTCCTCAGCCGATAGCCAACAACCCCTTGCAGCCACTAGCTAGCTCATTGTGCCTTTTCTCTGCCACCTGAGCCAACCATGTGGTCCCTCGCCCATCTGCCATGATCATACGTTTGAAGGTGGGCCTCTCGAACTTAAAGGTATGCCTTGTCATTTGGCAATTGAGTACTGTAGTTTGCTTATCATCGACACTTTTGGGTATGGATTAATGGGGGGGATTCGGCAGAAAGAATGGGTTAGGTCTGTGCCCTTGTCCCCTTGACCCCTTTTGGATATTAACCTTGCATTCTAGTCCCGTGGGATCTCTTTTACTGACCATTTGGCTTTAGGGATGGTATATCACAAAAAACCATGATTTTGGTTGCGTGGTTCTGCTCTCTTATCCGCTTATATTACCCCCTTTCCACTCATTATTACCCCCTTCATCATCTCATTATTACCCCATTCATCATCTCTCCCACCTGGGTCCACATAGGATTAGCTCGCCCCTTCGCCTTGCCCACACCTTAGGTCATGGCCTGGAATGATGCCCGAAGGTTGATGTAGCTAAAAAGAAAGATAAAAGCGTATTTGGCCACATTCAACAGGAAAATGTACCACAAAATGCAAAAGATGACCAAGACAACACATTTAGCACATGGGAAAAAGCCAATACATGAACTCTACCCCATCATCATGGCCACCACCCTGATTCCTATAGGTTCTATGAACCTCGTTCATCATATAGGAACCCATGATTGTCCCAACCCCTAGTGGGCAATGAACCGCCCTACCTTAAAAGGAGGTATTCACTGCTATATGTTATACATCATGCTCTTACCCCTTGAGCCCCGAGCAGTTAATAAAATAAAATCATAAAAAGGCAAAAGGCATATAAAGAAGGATGGAAAAATCAAGGTCATCACACCTCATGTACCACAATTTCTCCCTCCTATACATTATAAACCCAAGTGTGGGCTTTCCTTTTATTAGCTACCCTTGTACCCCAACATGTGGCCTAGGGCTACCCCTTTTCCTCCCCTACTTCATTCACCTATCTGTCACATGTCACCACCTTTTGATGGATTTACCTTGAATATATTATCCCCTTTAGAAGTAGAAACCATCTAATATGATACTTGGTTAACCCCATTTGGAGTTTAGGAGACATTGGCACATCCCGAAGCCCATTATGGAAAGGTGGCCATCATGAAGTCCCCACATGTGGTCCATGATTGGAAAGATCATTTATTCGATTTCTCTAATGACTTGTTGTACTGGAAGGCTAGGGGGTGCATTGGATCTTATGCAGGGTTGCAGATGATCTCCATTTTGGGTTTCATCTCCATATACGGGGTTTTAACCCTCCAAAGGGCTACATTGGCACATGTAGGGTGTGTGTTGAGAGCCATGGGCCTCCACAGTAGCATACAACACTCCATGGATCCCCACAGTCGTTCAAAGGTTTCTCGTGGTTCACTTATTGGACGAAAAAGATGCACATGATCCATCATGCCCAGCTGGCCCCAGAGTTGCACCATACACTTGGAAAATGATCCAGGACTTGCACGATGATGTGGCATCACCTACTCCATCATCCTAGCCCTTATGGACAATCTACATGCATCTTCGATTGGTATGGAGATCCATGAGGACACTTGTGTGCCCCCACGTCATTTGGAGCACCACAGGTTATTACAAGAGGTCAACCCCTTGTTCACTGCTTTTGAGGGTCTTATTCTTCATAATGGCACCCATGGACCTCATTAGGCCTCTTAGAGGGCCCTAAGCCATGTATATATTATTATTTGACCTCTTGAGAGGCTTACTCTTTCATTTATGAGCTAGTTTGGTGGGCTCGTCACTAAAAGTTGAATTATTACAACATTATTTTATTTTTGGGGCTTATGTAGGCCAAGGAGGCTAATTCAAACTCCTAATTTGTGTATAAATACAAGTGAAATGAGTTCATTTGCTCATCATCACTTTGGATTGGATCTTTTCTCTCTCTTGAGAATTTCCCATTTTTTCTAGAGGATGAATTGGAGTTTTATGGATGAATTTTGATGTGTGGATATTGGTTTATCTTCTCTTGAAGCTTCTCTTTTGTCAATTGTGGATGGTTGGATATATTCTGTAACATGTAAGTACGTGCTTTTAATGTTACTCTTGTTTTACTTTGTCATATACATTGGACTGGGATTTTCGCTATCTCTAGGGCTAATTGCTGCATGCATTTATTGCTTAAAATTGTGGAATTTTCTCTATTATAGCATCTCTCAATGTATGGGTCATGTAATGTGAACGAAATCTCCTAGGGGTAATTCTATCAACGAATTGACCTTAACAAATCATTTCCTTTGCACATCAAACTATAAACGCTGCAAAATTACTTCTCCTTGACCTAGAAGGCTAGGGAAGTGGTCTTAAGGCCTCCTTGAATGGGAATCATGTTAAGATATTCCGAGTACCGACACATAGGAAATAGTTAAGTATAACTTGGTCTAGTGTAGAGTTAGGTAAAGTGTGTTTCTTTACTATGTACATTTGTAACTTACAATCCGACGGTCACGATATGTTCTAGACATGAAGTAATCCGACGGTTCATTCTCTCCTCGGTGGTATTATCGACACTTGATCTGTGGATTAACACCCGATTGGTCCATGATCTCTATTTAAAGAGCATGGAGAGTCATTTGTAGGGTGACCATTCATGAGAGAAGCTTATGTAAATTTTCTTTCTTTTATTAATAAATTGCCTGAAATGGCCGCGTTGGCTCAGGCCGTGCACTGTTTCCCTCTTTGAGGGTTTTAATCACATTAAAAATATCGGTGTATTGATCTGTGATCTGTTTGTGAGTAGTGTCCTTCGGTGTTCTATCTGAGGAACTTACCCTGTAACTTCCTACATGATATCAAAGCTATTTGAGGGCTGCATCCGTTGGTGATCCAAATCTGAAGCCGATACAACTACATTCAATTGTCGTTTCCTAGATCTATTGTTTCTAACTATTTTCGAGCTGAGGACTGCTCTATTGTGTTAGGAGCATCTGTTCCAATGAGGAACCCCTTTCGTTTCATGCGAAAAAATTTCTGGTAGCCCTAGCTATGTCATTTTTAAGGTCTGGAGGTATACGGTCTTTATTTGCAGTTTTAGTTATTCATCTCTCTGTTTATTTCGGTTTATTTAGCTCTCTGTTTTCTATACCTTTCATTTTTGTGTATGCTCTTTGCCCCGCGACTCTGTGCGATCTAGGTAAATCAGAAATAGAAAGGAATTTTTTTTTGATGCGTATGCTCTTTTCCATCGTGCCCTAGTGTGATCTCGGAAAATCAGAAACATTGAGGAAAATATCTAGTTTCCGGCAAAAGCTAACTTCAAGCCATAAGGTTTGGCTTTTTTTTGCATGTCCATGTTGGGTTGTGTGGTTTATGTTTTGTAGAGAAAAATAATTTTTTTAAGTAAGCCCGCACCCCAATGTTTCAGTGACTAAAAAAAAAAAACCCTTACTTTTTTCCAAAAATTACTAACCTTTTAAACTAGCTCACTTGGTCCAAAGTTACTTTATGAGAATAGAGGTCTTGGATTCAAGTCTTTCTTTTTGTTGAGTTACTTTTTCAAAAAGCACATGTAACTTATATTTTAAAGTTAATTTATGTAAATGTGTTCTCACCCATTATAAAAAGTGAGTCACTTATAATTCTAGAGTCTCTTTATCTTTTATTTAAGTTATACTTTAGTGGGTAGCTCATAAAGTACCATTGTAAAAGTGAATTTCATTTATTTATAAAAGTGGGTCACATAAAATCATTTTTTTAAAGTGAGCTAATTAGATTCAGTTTGGAAAGAGGGGGGGCTGGATTTTTTTCTTAAATATAACATTATAATTCACTTCCGCACATTCACGCACTTCGTCGGCATCTTCAACAACTTTTCTTCAAAAAGCCATAACTTCTTCATGTGGGAGTCGTTTTCAGAGCCAATTTTTTTTAATCGACCTAATTTTTCGAGATCCTTCCATTGGAATACTTAGTTTCAACATCTACAACTTCAGTTTCTGTTAAAATGGAAAGTCCATGCCAAGTTATTCTTGACAACACCAACTACTTCCAATGGTGGTCCTACATTGTGGATTTACTTAGAAGTAAAGGTCTCTACAGAATAGCCTCAGGCCAAGAAACTAAACCTAAAGATGAAGATAAGGCAACCAAATGGGAAAATAGGCAAGATCAAGCATGTGGGTTGATAGGGATGTCTATTTCTCCAGACCTTAGATTTCATATCGTAGAACTTGAAAGTTGATACCCCTAATGAAACAATGAAACAACTCCCTAAAATTTTTGGAATTAAAAATGAAATTAGAGCCCATCAGCTTGAAAATGAGTTACTTACGTTGAATCGCAATAATTTTTTCTTCCATTGAAGATTTTTTGTCCAAGTTCAAGACCCTTAGACTTCTCTTGGAAAGTGTTAAGGTTAAGAAAGAAGATGGTAGCCTTATCTATTCCATTCTTACTAAGTTGGAACCAGTCTACTCTGTGTTTGTTTCAACCTTCCATTCTACTAGAGAAGCCTTTATTTCTCAAGGACAAGACTACAAGTCCCCCTCTTTTGACGTTTTTTGTGATTCTTTAATAAGAGAACAAGAAAAACTCTTACATCTTGGTCTTCTTAATCTTGGAAACTCTTTTAAGAAAGCCTTAGCTGCCCAGCAACAACCAAATTCAAAGAATCCTAAGAAGCAGTATCCTAAAAAGAATTGTTCTAAGCAATTTCAGTTTCAAAATGAAAAATCAATTCAACAAAATGGTAAGGCAAATAAAAATGAAGGGAAGAAGACTGGTAGACATTGCAACTTTTGTAATCGAGATGGCCACTTAAAATCCAAATGCTTTAAGAAGCTAGAAGCCTTGGAAGCAACAATGAAGAAGCATAACATCCATTTGGAGCATTCTTCAACTTCAACTTCATCTTCAGGAATAACACTTTCTGCATGTGGTTGTCAAGCATCTCAGTCTGGTTATGCACTATATGTATCTTCTTCTTGTCATTCTCATGAGTGGCTCATTGATTCTGGAGCTTCTTATCACATGGCTAAAAACAAAGCCACGTTTTCTTCTTTAAATGATTGCAACACCAAACATATATATGTTGGGGATGATAGATCTCTTCGTGTTGTAGGGATTGGAACTATTCATCTAGACAATGGTCAATTTAATGATGTATTATGTGTTCCAACCTTATCCTGCAACCTTCTATCTATATATCAGATAACTCATTCAGGTGAAGGTAAAATCATTGAATTTTCACCTCATGATGTTGTAATTAAGGACCTAAGAGATCCTAGACAAATTTTAGCTACTGATGATTCTACAAGGTTGTATAAGTTTAACAACTTTGGGTCATCAACTCTTCCCTCGATATTTGTTGCACATAATGATGAAGTGAGCAAACTTTGGCATGAGCAATCTGGCCACTTAAACTATCACTCCCTTCAAAATCTATGTGAAGAAAATATGGTGACATGTCTTCCTATGGTATCTTGCAGAGATGGTGTTTGTTTCGGATGTGTACTTGGAAAACATCATCATGATAATTTTGAAAAACATGCCTCTTGGCACGCCTTAGCCCCTTTATAGCTTGTGCACAGTGATTTATGTGGTCCACTTCCAGTTGTTTCATTCTTGAGCTACAAGTATTTCTTAACTTTCATTGATGATTTCTCTAGACGCACTTGGTTATACTTCTTAAAACTCAAGAGTGAAGTATTTAACATGTTCTTGGCCTTTAAGGCCTTTGTCGAGAAACAATCTGAGCATCAAATTCTTAAGCTAAGATCTGATAATGGCAAAGAATATGTTAACAACAAATTCATCAACTTTTACACTGAGCATGGAATAAAATGCAACATACTGCTCCATATACTCCACAACAAAATGGTGTAGTTAAAAGGAAGAATCGCACCTTAAAGGAAATGGCTAATTGTATGCTTCAATATAAAAGACTTAGTCTTAATTTCTGGGCAGAAGCAATTAATTGTGCAAATTACATAGTAAATCACACCCCTGCTAAGGTTTTAAAGAATATCACTCCAGAAGAAGCATGGAGCTCAATTAAACCAGATGTAAATCACTTTCGTGTTTTTGGAAGTGAAGCATGGGCCCATATTCTAGATGAGAAACGTAAAGGTTTAGAACCTAAGAGTGAAAAATGTATTTTTGTTGGATATCTTGAAGCAGTCAAAGGATATAGACTTATTCCACTTAAGTCCAAAAATGTTATCATTAGAAGAGATGTAAAGTTTGCTGAAAATATATCGGCCTACGAGCCTAGTTTGGCGGATGTGCCACCTCTTTCTATCCCTTCTACTTTTGAAAACATTTCTTCTTCAGATGATGACAGCGAGGATGACAATCCTCCCCCACCTTCTTAGGGTCCTCCTTCAGCTCCTCAGCTTCCAAAATGGATTTGTGCTACTCAAGATGCAGCAGGTCTCTTGAGGGTGATCTTATAGATCAACGACGTACACGTTCTCAGTTCGATAGAGCCTCTTCTTTACTAGCTCAAGCTTTAGCGAATTATTATCCTGACACCTTTGCAGAAGCTTTAGGCCATCCAGATTGGGACGCAGCTATGAATGAAGAATATCGTTCATTATTGGCAAATGATACATGGGATCCCTTTCCTCTTTCAAAGGGACGAAAATTTGTTAGATGTAAATGGGTTTACAGAACCAAGTATGGACCAGATGGAAAAGTTGATAAACATAAAGCTTGTCTTGTTGCTAAGGGTTTTTCACAAGTTGAAGGCATTGACTATACTGAAACCTTCTCCCTTGTTGCCAAAATGAACTCTATCTGCCTTGTTCTTTCCCTTGCTGCCTCTTTCAAATGGGAAGTCCATCAGATGGATGTTAAATCTGCGTTTTTGCATGGGGACTTGCGTGAAGAAATCTATATGGAACAATCTCTTGGCTTTATACAAACGGACTCCAACCTTGTATGTCGGCTTAAGAAAACCCTTTATAGTCTCAATCAAGCCCCTAGGGCTTGGTATGCCAAAATGGATAGCTTTCTTTTAGATACTGGCTTTTCTAGGTGTCATTCTGACAATACTGTCTACACTAAGAAAGTGGGTAAGTCTCTTATCATTCTTGTTCTTTATGTTGATGATCTTATCCTTATTGGTAGTGATCCCAACCTTATAAACCATGTGAAGTCTAGCCTTAAAAAACAGTTTGAAATGACAGACTTAGGACACTTGCATTATTTTCTTGGTCTTCAAGTCTTGCAATCCAAGGAAGGTATTTCCCTTTCCCAGTCCAAGTATGCCTGTGATCTTCTATGCCACTTTCACATGGAAGACTGTAAGCTAGCCCCTTCTCCCTTTCAGTCTGGAGCCAAACTTTCAGTCACTTGTACTTCCCCTGAAGTTGATGCTACCTTATACCATCAGCGTGTAGGAAAATTTTTGTCTCTGACCCATACACGTCCTGACCTTTACTTTGTTGTTGGCCTTATTGCTCGGTTTGTGCGAAACCCACATGAAAGTCATTGGAAAGTAGCTAAAAGAATATTTCGTTATGTTCGATGTACAGTTCAGTTTGGGATTCATTACAGTGCAAAAGCATCTCCTCTATTGGTTGGTTTCACTGATTCCAATTGTGCTGGTGACCTTGATGATCGAATGTCTACTGCAGGTTATGTTTTCACACTTGGTTCTGGACCTATTACATGGGCTTGTAAGAAACAAAGTGCTATTTCTCTTTCTTTAGCAGAAGCAGAGTATCGTGGCCCCATAGAAGCTAGTAAGGAAGCCCCATGGCTTCGTCAGATCATGTCAAAGTTTGGCTTTCAGCAGCAACATCCGACTACACTTTGGTGTGATAATCAAAGTGCCATTCAACTATGCAAAGATCTAATCCAACATCAGCACAACAAACACATTGAACTACACATGCACTTCATCAGAAAGCTCATTCATGACCATGTTCTTGAAGTGCAATATTGTACAACCGATGATCAATTTGCAGACATCTTTACAAAGGCTCTCACAGAGACGAAGTTTACTAAACTTCGATTTATGGTTGGAGTTTAGGAAGTTGTCACTAAGGGGGGATAGGTTCTAATGCCTCCTTCCTTCTCCTATTGTGTAATATTTGTACATCCTTCAATCCTATCCCAAGTTGTTCTTAAGGGGGGATGTTAGCATATTCCGACACATAGGAAATAGTTAAGTATAACTTGGTCTAGTGTGGAGTTAGGTAAAGTGTGTTTCTTTACTATGTACATTTGTAACTTACAGTCTAACGGTTACGATATGTTCTAGACATGAAGTGATTTGACGGTTCATTCTCTCCTCGATATCACTGACTCTTGATCTGTGGCTTAACACCCAATTGGTCCATGATCTCTATTTAAAGAGCATGGAGGGTCATTTGTAGGGTGACCGTTCATGAAAGAAGTTTATGTAAATTTTCTTTCTTTTATTAATAAATTGTCTGAAGTGGCCACATTGGCTCAGGCCGTGGACTGTTTCCCTCTTTGAGGGTTTTAACCACATCAAGAATACTGGTGTATTGATCTGTGATCTGTTTGTGAGCGGTGTCTTTTGGTGTTCTATCTGAGGGACTTACCCTGTAAATTCCTACAAATCAAAGATCTTCACTCAAATTCATCATAGACTCCATTCTCCCAAGACTAAGGCACTGATCTACCAAGAGGTGGTCACTTAAAAATATATCTTTTTCACCTTTCTCCAGGTCTAGCCAAGTTGGGTCACCTAGGACATTGTTTTACCGGCAAACTACCCATTCAAAAAGTTCGATCTTTGGGGGTCTCCTGCACTGGTGTTTCCTCAAAGCCTCCTTCAAATTTGAGGCCATTCCGATGGTGGATTTGTGAGAAAAGACAAGCCCTAACTTCGGGATCAAACTTTGCCCTAGCATCCCCAAAGGCTAGTACCTTATTGGATAAATTCAAACCTTTAAGTGGATACTCTTTCTTTGATCCATTTCCATATCTTGTCCAGGTTAGAGATAATCATTGGCTTCCATACTCTTCTCCCCTACCCTAGACGTGGTCCACTTGGTCCCATGTGGTCTCGTTCCTTTGAAAAGACAATTCTTCGAGAACCATCTAGGATAGCAATTTCATATAAGGATTTTAGGTATTGGGAAATTCCTTCATAAGTCATATCCCATAAACCTAACCCTCAAATCCTCCTTTCCTTTCCCTAGAAGACATTGTACCTTGCTTAGAAAGCAAGCAAGCTCTATCCTTCTAACTCTTCCAGGAAAGGGATTATTTGGGTCACTCCACATCATTTCATTGACCTATCCTTCATCAATGACTCCATAATATGTTGGGTCTTCTCCCATCAGTAAAAGTCTGTAGATAGAAGGGAGCTTTAGCTAAGGTGATAGTGGGCTAAGTCTCCATTTGTTTCCCTTGGCCTAGCATTTTCCCTTTAGGAATCCCCTCTAGGGCCCTTGCTAGTTTGAGTGGTACACCTCTGCCTCATCACATCTGAACCTGAGGATCCCAAACCTCCATAGGGTTGCTCCCTCTAAGGCTAGACTCCCTCTGAGCCTACACGATCTCCATTGGTTCAATCTTATAAGCACTCATCCTCTTGGATCAAATACCGCTTGGGTAAATCCCTCCAATCTCAGATATGCAACATCACGATTCGATGAAGACTCTAGCCTGCCAACCTGTACCCCATCACATGAAGCCATCTTGATCAGCCTAATCTCGTATATGCCAAAGCAATCCTTGAGTTGTCCTAACCGTCCATGGCAAGTCGTAGGAAGTCCACGATCAACAACCTATACTACAACAAATTGTTGTTCACCAGGTTCACCACCAATCCACCAGAACTCCCAACCAACCTCGTTGCCAATCGAGTCAAGACCACATCTCCATGTCTTTAGTTGAGCCCTTTGCTCCATGATCTAGACAACCACAACTCCCTCTGAGTTCCTTCGCTATGCACACTCTAATTCGCTGTCCCTCAAAGTAGCTCAGATACACTATGAAACCATGTTGTTTTCCCACGACCTCTAGTCTAGAATAGAGTCTTATAATATCTGACCCTACCAAACCAAGAATCGCAACGATACTACTTTGCACAATGGAATATAAAACAAAAATAAATCTACTAGTGCACAAAATATGGACAACTTTTTACAATTTCAACCTAACTTCGTTATATTAATCAACATATAATACAACAGTCTAGGGCTCCCATACCAGGGATAATGGCCCTTATATATCCACTAATACAAGACACAAAATTGGGGCTTGGTGTCAGTCCATCGACAACCAATCTACCCTCAACAAGATACTTTGGTCGTATAGCTGATGTAGAGCTCCTCATAGTTGTCTCGATCGTACCTTGTACCTGCTTGGTCCTTCGGCCCCCGATCTGCAGCTCCTGCCTCTATCAATGCTCCAAGACCATCTGGCCATTGAACCTCAACTGTCAATATGCTCACTAGTTGATTGTTTGTCCATCAACGCATCAACACATCGAGACTCCTATCGAGTTGTTCACAACTCCATTTGTGAACAACTCTTAGTTTGCCCATTGCTGCTCATCAACTACTCATGGATCTCAACCCACTATAGTCTTCCTGCACTGCTACAATGAAGACTAACGAAGGGCACGAAGGGCTACCACTTATCACTGCAAGATGTCCATCTCCCACAATGAACACGGGCTAGGAGGATTGCCCATCATCTACTGTAGATGTCCTTCTCCACACACAAGTATAGGGCTATACACATTGCTCCTGATTGATTAGACCCATGAGCTCAACAATTGCCACTCCAACAACCACCTAAGTCCATGAAGATGGTGCACACCAGGCTCCAATTTGGGCACTATCACGTTGTCCTCTAGTAGAACATAAATGCCCAATCACGTTCACACTTGGTCCACTCTCACGCTACCCTCTAACAATCCACGAGTGACCAATCCTTGTTGTAGCATCTGCTCTTGGTTAGGGCATCCAACCATCTAGGAAACCCTTCCTCGTGGCTGCTAACAAACTTCCAAACTGTCCTCTCCTAAGACACCATCCACTAGCATCAATTCAACCTTAACACATCAATACAATACATACCTAGCCCTGCTTAGCTTCTGCATCACCCTGATGCAGTCTGCTACATGCTCAGCCCTCACTCGCATTGTGTGCACTCGCATTCCTGCATTCACGTTCCTTTCTTGATGTGTAGACTATGAAAGATGCTTCTTGGATATGTCTAAATGCCTCACACTTGACCTATATTTATAGGCATCAAGTGGCTCCAATGAATTTGTCTTTGGGCACTACTTTAACCTCAAGTCGACCTACCCAATTAGACAAATTTACCCATCTTAACTTCAAAAATTCATTTTTCTTCAACCACAACTCGGAATCAGATTATTTTTGATGCGTCGGATTTGTCTCGATGAGTACTATCATCCTCATCCATCACATGTCGAAATTTCTCCATAGTTTTGTCCCCAACATCGATGGGTGCAAAACCCCAAGCTTGGGTTTCAAGCCCACAAGTCGATTTGTGGAGCTCCTTCCTCCAAACCCTCGATCCTCAAGGCTCGAAGTACCTCCCAAGCTACAAAAATCAACACAAATCAAGTTCATCAGACTGATTTATGACTTGACTAGGAGGCAATGGGACCAGGTTTGACCAAGACTACTTTGTTGGTCAGTTTGACCTTGTGAATGTCTAGAAGATCTAGTTGTGTGCCTTGTTGAACTGAATAATTTCTCTAAGGAAAAGGTTGTTGGGTTTTCCCCCATGTCAATTTTCCCAGGGTAAACGTTTGTTTTCTTTGTTGGTTGTCTCTTTATAATCCTACTAACATTTTGTTTTATTGTTGACGTCCTCTATGTAATTGCTTTATGATGAATAAGAATGCACAAAAAAAATAATCTAAGAGAAATCATAAGAAGTAATTATCAGTTTAGAGGATGCTTGAAAAATCAACACCCACGAGGTTAAAGAAACATATAAAATTATATTGTAATTGATATAAGTTATTCATCAATACGCAGTGGTAGCAAAAGGATCAATGTTATATTAAATCGAAAATAGCAGCGCATACATAACTTATATGAATTGTATATTGCTTATCTTCGTATATCCCTCACTTGTCTAACAAGTTAATTTATAATGTTTTCAAAAATAACCAATTCAGAATAATGTTGCTACATATTAGAAAATGGACGATAATGAACAATATGATTCGTTGATGACTCAGGAAATGCACATGAAGACGTGTTATGGACACATAATCATCCTTGTGTTATTCCTTAGTTTACCGGATCTAAAGAAGATAACTCGCTCGCTTGAAGTTGTTCCATCGCCAAATAACAATCCTAGTGCAATTTGGCTCTGTTCTTTAGAAAAACCATTTGCAGAAGTTAAAGCATGTCGAAAAGAAATCGATAATAAAGATAATAGTGATAATGAAGAAACGAAACAAGGTGAAGCACAAGAAGAAGTTTATGTGGATACCAGAAGTCAACTTGAAGAAGAAGTCACTGAAAAATGTTTGGATTCAGAACTCCCCAATGTGGAGACTACTGATATTAATTTGGAACTTGCAACAAATGAAGATGATGTGGATGAAGATTACCTTGAGAAACAAAGAGATTTACAATTATCACACACCTTACACAACCGATAACATTAGTAAAGATGGAAAATCTTGCTAATAGATTAGACGCAATAGAAGAAAATCACAGAGAAACTTCTGCTGATGTGACATTTCAGACATCGATGGCAGCAGAAAGAGACTTAGTTTGTGGACTCAACGATGACGTCGTTCTCGGGTAAGTCATTCCTCGATTATCTCGGGCAATGCCATGGGATAAATGATTGGTCCTAAGCTCGTTGAGTCGATCCTGGGCCAATTCAATGACAACACATACTCCATTAGAGTACAATCGCGTTTATAACGAGGTTGCTATTGTCTTCCCTGGGGAATTCATCGTATTGCGTGTTTTTGTGTGCTCGCACGAGTCCAATAGGCGACGTGATGGTGCCCAACATGATTGCCACAACATGCATTGTGTTAAAAAGACGAGTCTGTGTGTGTGGAATCTCTCTCGTGGCATTGAGAATGCACTTCCACCACCTCTGAAGGCGCCATTTGATGCAATGTTTGTTTGCGACGGCGAGAGCTTATATGTCTTCGCTCCAGGCATTGTAAGAGAAGGACGCAAGGCACCACATAATGTGTACAATGTGTGGGTGCTCAATCTAAGAAAGTTTAATGTTGTCTGGAAAAGACTCCCCCACCTGCCAAGGTTAGGGAATTATATTTACACCTCCACTAGTTGTGAGGGACCTAGCTACATATGGCAACAAAAAGGATCCCATTCCTCAGAAGCCGACGTATGGAAATTGCCAAGAAACGCAGAAAATGAGAGTGACTGGCAATGGCAACATGTTAACAGTAATACACAGTGTCCCCGAAACTTGATTCTGGATAAATCAAAGAGGTTGCCAACCTATATTTTGTTTAATCATAGGATTAATGATGAGTTTGTTTACAAAAGTGTATACGGAAGATGTGCCATTCCCGACCTCTTTCCCAACGTTGAGTTGACTATAAACGGAAGACATCCCAGCGATGACAGCTGACCTTTAATCTATTGCGACTTGTGTCGCTTTCATGTACAGGAAAACAGAAATGATGTATTGTTGTGCATATCAAAAGTAGAAATGGATAATGTGGGGCATTATGTCGAAGGCTTGAACTTCCTTAACGAATTCTTGGGTGAGCCTGGGGCGCGATTCCGGATCGATATCTATGACCTAAGCATCCACGCAGAGAGTGCACAATTCAGTTTTGAATTGGAGAACAGATTCAAAGTCCCTGCATTGCAAAGCAACCACACAAGTGGCAGTTCAACTCTTCCGCGCACAATCACCTACCAGAATTTGAATTTTAACACATTTCGTTACACATACCGCTGCCATTGTTCCGCTTCCCTGCTTTCCACTGGCCCTGACCTCTTCTTTCATCCGCGTCTACCATCCGTTGCACTTCATTTTCCCCTGCTGAAGTTCTGCCACTGTTCCGCAACCCCTTTTGCCATCGCCCCCCCACGTCACTTGTCTGCCGCTATCGTCTGCTGTTGCCTATTCGCTCTGCATCGTTGTCTTCCTGCCGGCGTTAAAAAAGAGGGCAAGTCTCTTATCATTCTTGTTCTTTATGTTGATGATCTTATCCTCACTGGTAGTGATCCCAACCTTATTAACCATGTGAAGTCCAGCCTTAAAAAGAAGTTTGAAATGACAGACTTAGGACATTTACATTATTTTCTCGGTCTTCAAGTCTTGCAATCCAAGGAAGGTATTTTCCTCTCCCAATCCAGGTATGCCTGTGATCTTCTACGCTTTTTTCACATGGAAGATTGTAAGCCAGATCCTTCTCCCTTTCAGTCTGGAGTCAAACTTTCAGTCACTTGTACTTCCCCTGAAGTTGATGCTACCTTATACCGTCAACTTGTAGGAAAACTTTTGTATTTAACCCATACTCATCCCGATCTTTCCTTTGTTGTTGGCCTTGTTGCTCGGTTTATGCAAACCCCACGTGAAATTCATTGGAAAGCAGCTAAACGAATACTTCGTTATGTTCACGGTATAGTTCAGTTTGGCATTCATTACAGTTCTGAAGCATCTCCTCCATTGGTTGGTTTCACTGATTCCGATTGGGCTAGTGACCCTGATGATCGGAAGTCTACTGCTGGTTATGTGTTCACTCTTGGTTCAGGACCTATTACTTGGGCTTGCAAGAAACAAGCTGCCATTTCTCTTTCTTCAGCAGAAGTAGAGTATCATGGTGCCATAGAAGCTAGTAAGGAAGCCTTGTGGCTTCGTCAGGTCCTATCAGAGTTTGGCTTTCAGCAGCAGCCTCCGACTACACTTTGGTGTGATAATCAAAGTGCCATTCAACTATGCAAAGATCTAGTCTAACATCAGCTTCGCAAACACATTGAACTACACGTTCACTTCATCAGAAATCTCATTCATGACCATGTTCTTGAAGTGCAATATTGTTCAGCAGATGATCAAGTTGCAGACATCTTTACAAAGGCTCTCACAGAGGCGAAGTTTACTAAACTTCGATTTATGGTTGGAGTTCAGGAAGTTGTCACTAAGGGGGGATAGGCTCTAGTGCCTCCTTCCTTCTCCTATTGTGTCATATTTGTAAATCCTTCAATCCTATCCCAAGTTGTTCTTAAGGGGGGATGTTAGGATATTCCGACATATAGGAAATAGTTAAGTTCAACTTGGTCTAGTATAGAGTTAGGTATAGAGTTAGGTAAAGTGTGTTCCTTTACCGTTGTACATTTTGTAACTTACAATCCGATGGTCACGATATGTAGTGATCCGACGGTTCATTCTCTCCTCGGTATTACCGACACTTGATCCGTGGCTTGACACCTGATTGGTCCATGAATTCTATTTAAAGCGCATGGAGGGTCATTTGCAGGTTAACCGTGCATGAGAGAAGCTTATGTAAATTTTCATTCTTTTATTAATAAATTGCCTGTAGTAGCCACGTTGGCACAGGCCGTGGACTGTTTCCCTCTCTGAGGGTTTTAACCATGTCAAAATGCTGGTGTATTGATCTGTGATCTGTTTGTGAGCAGTGTCCTTTTGGTTTTCTTTCTGAGGAACTTACCCTGTATATTCCTACATGGTATCAGAGCTATTTGAGGGCCGCGTCCGTTGTTGATCCAAACCTGAAGCCGGTAGAACTGCATGCGACTACCATCTCCTAGATCTACTGTTTCTGACTGCTTTCGGGCTGAGAGGACTGCTCTGTTGTGTTGGGGGCATCTGTTCCAGTGAGGAACCCCTTTTGTTTCACCCGAAAAGGTTTCCGGTAGTCCTAGCTGCGTCATTTTTTAGATCTGGAGGTATACAATGTTTATTTGTAGTTTACTGTTATTTTCTCCCTGTTTATTTTGGTTTCAGTTTATTTAGCTATTTTTTTTAACTGGATCTATACCTTTCATTTTTGTGTATGCTCTTTGCGCTGCGACTCTGTGCGATCTAGGCAAATCAGAAACAGAAAGGAATAATTTTTCTTATGCGTATGCTCTTTTCCCTACACCTTAGTGTGATCTCAGAAAATCAGAAACATTGAGGAAAATATTTAGTTTCTGGGTAAAGCTAACTTTAAGCTGTAAGGCTTGTTTTTTTTGCATGTCCGTGTTGGGTTTTGTGTTTTTGTTTTGTAGGGAGAAAAAGAGCTTTCTCAAGCAGGCACGCAATCCAAAGCATCTGTGACTAAAAGCAAACAAATCCCCCCTCCCAATCCAAGGAGGGTATTTTCTCGGTCTTCAAGTCTTGCAATCCAAGGAAGGTATTTTCCTCTCCCAATCAAAGTATGCCTGTGATCTTCTACGCTTTTTTCACATGGAATATTGTAAGCCAGCTCCTTCTCCCTTTCAGTCTGGAGTCAAACTCTCAATCACTTGTACTTTCCCTGAAGTTGATGCTACCTTATACCGTCAACTTGTAGGAAAACTTTTGTATTTAACCCATACTCGTCCTGATCTATCCTTTGCTGTTGGCCTTGTTGCTCGGTTTATGCAAACCCCACGTGAAAGTCATTGGAAAGCAGCTAAACGAATACTTCGTTATGTTTGTGGTACAGTTCAGTTTGGCATTCATTACAGCGCTGAAGCATCTCCTCTATTGGTTGGTTTCTCTGATTCTGATTGGGCTGGTGACCCTGATGATCGGAAGTCTACTGCTAGTTATGTGTTCACTCTTGGTTCAGGACTTATTACATGGGCTTGCAAGAAACAAGTTGCCATTTCTCTTTCTTCAACAGAAGCAGAGTATCGTGGTGCCATAAAGGCTAGTAAGGAAGCCTTGTGGCTTCGTCAGATCCTACTAGAGTTTGGTTTTCAGCAGCAACATCTGACTACACTTTGGTGTGATAATCAAAGTGCCATTCAGCTTTGCAAAGATCCAATTCAGCATCAGCGCAGCAAACACATTGAACTACACATGCACTTCATCAGAAAGCTCATCCATGAACATGTTCTTGAAGTGCAATATTGTTCAACAGATGATCAAGTTGCAGACATCTTCACAAAGGCTCTCACAGAGGCGAATTTCACTAAACTTCAATTTATGGTTGGAGTTCAGGAAGTTGTCACTAAGGGGGGATAGGCTCTAGTGCCTCCTTCCTTCTCCTATTGTGTCATATTTGTAAATCCTTCAATCCTATCCCAAGTTGTTCTTAAGGGGGGATGTTAGGATATTCCGACACATAGGAAATAGTTAAGTTCAACTTGGTCTAGTATAGAGTCAGGTATAGAGTTAGGTAAAGTGTGTTTCTTTACCGTTGTACATTTTGTAACTTACAATCCGACGGTCACGATATGTAGTGATCCGACGGTTCATTCTCTCCTCGGTATTACCGACCACTTGATCCGTGGCTTGACACCCGATTGGTCCATGAATTCTATTTAAAGCGCATGGAGGGTCATTTGTAGGTTAACCGTGCATGAGAGAAGCTTATGTAAATTTTCATTCTTTTATTAATAAATTGCCTGTAGTAGCCATGTTGGCACAGGCCGTGGACTATTTCCCTCTCTGAGGGTTTTAACCACGTCAAAATATTGGTGTATTAATCTGTGATCTGTTTGTGAGCGGTGTCCTTTTGGTGTTCTGTCTCAGAAACTTACCCTGTATATTCCTACAGGTATGAGGAATGTATTATTTCAAGAGAGTCAAATCCAAGTGTTGGGTTTTGATTTTCTTAAAGAATTGTATGAAACAAATCTAGATTTTAAAGAGGCATCTAAAGCTTGTAAAAATTATGTTTTGACGGATAGGAGTAGATGGTTGGATTACTTCTTACAATATGGACTTTTATTTAAGAAAAATCAGCTGTGCATACCAAATTGTTCAATGAGGGAGAATTTAATCAAAGAAAAACATAGTGGAGGACTTTCAGGACATTTTAGTGTAGAGAAGACTTATGAGCAGCTAAACAAATTTTATTCTAACCAAAAATGAGATCTAATGTGGAAAAGTATGTGAGAACTTGTAAAATCTGTCAATATGCAAAGGGAAGGAGCCAAAACACAGATTTGTATATTCCATTACCAATTCCAAATAGGCGTTGGGATATGGTAAGTATGGATTTTTTTTTGGCCTTACCAAAGACTCAAAGAGGTAATGATTCAATTTTTGTTGCCATGTTATAAGACTAGTGATGCTTCTCACATTACTAATTTGTTTTTTAAGGAGGTTGTAAGATTGCATGGGTTGCCTAAGAGTATTGTCTCAGACAGGGATTCCAAATTTGTTGGACATTTTTGGAGGACACTATGGAAGAAATTGGGAACTAAATTAAGTTTTAGCTCTGCCTATCATCCACAAACTGATGGACAGACTGAAGTTGTGAACATGAGTTTAGGCAATCTTTTAAGGAGCCTTACTACAGAACAACTAAAGTAGTGGGATCAAGTGTTGGCACAAGTTGAATATGCATATAATGACTCACCTAACATGAGTACAGGACAGAGTCCATTCCATATTGTTTATGGAATGCATCCAAGAGGAGTATTTGAGTTAAGAAACTTGGGAAAATATGAGATGAGAAGTGCAAAGGGTGAAGATTTTGCTTCAGAAATGCAAGCAATACATGCACAAGTCAAACAATAGGTGTAGGATAGCAACATCAAGTACAAGACCAGAGTAGACATGAAAAGAAGAGAGGTGAACTTTGAAGTTGGAGATCTGGTTTTAGCACATCTCAGAAAGGAGAGGATTCCAAAGAGGGAGTATAACAAATTGAAGTTCAAAAAAATTGGACCATGCAGAGTGTTGAGAAAATTTTCTGCAAATTCCTAAGAGATTGAGTTACCCCCTAATGTTGGAATATCACCAATTTTTAATGTTGCAGACCTGTACAAGTATAAAGGTGAAACTACAGATGATACAGCACAAGATCAAGAGAACCAAGAGATTGACTGGGTAAAACAATTACCCACAACAAAAAATTGACAAGAAGGTGTTTAAGAAAACAAGGGGACAAGAATACTTCTAATATTTGGTAAAATGGAAGGATATGCCAACTACTGAAGCTACTTGGTTTACAGAAGACATGCTACAGAATCTAGGTAGTTCTGTAGATGAACTCATGGATAGGAGCCCATGAAGAATTTTGTTCTCAGGAGTTTGATGTAGGAGCATGAGACTTGGAGGGAAAATCCTCAAACTTATTTCAAAAATCCAAAAAAATCTACAGGCAAAGGAGTGGGATCCTTTAGCCAGCAGTTTCCATGCTTTTCTAGTTTAAAATAGGGATAGAATTAAGAATAAAAGCATTATGTAATAATCGCTTATGGATAAGCGATAATAAGTTTTTATGCATGATTGCTTTAAGTCACTCTATGTAAAAGGCATGCTTTTGTATAGGATAAGGACTGAGAGGCTTTATCTATTATGTTTTAAAGGAAATAAGGAGACTTCTCTGTGGTGGCCAGAGACATTATGATTTTGAAAAAAAAACTCTCTCTGTGTCTTTGAATTGATGGTCCTCTGTTAAACTGATAATTGTGTGCATGTATTGGTTCATTTCTTTTCTTTTGAGTTTTGTAACAATTATTTGCCTTTGAATTTCCAATTAACGCGGCGGTTGGAGCCCTTAACCTCTGTTTCCTTCATATTGATAGTTTTGGCTTCTTTAATTGTTGTATAGAGTTTTGCAGCCAAAACTCCGTTTTACACAAGAAATTGTGAAAATACTTTGCCGTAGCAGAGTTTCAGACCTGAAATTCTATTGAATTTGGTTCATACCCATATAGAGTCTGAACCATTATCACATCAGAGAATCGCAAGTGGTGTGGGAAGGTCCTTTGGAACCGTCGAAGTTCGAAACCCTGACATTCTGTACCCGAAACACTATAGAGAAGAGTGCATAAGTTATCGGGTCCGCAAGGTGTATCACATCGCAAGTTCAGTGCGGGAGGAGCCAAGACCTGGAATAGTGGAATCGTCGATTGCCATCTCTGATAACACTATGTGTTATCGCATCAGAGGAAGGAGAGTTGGAAGGGCCGATTAAAGTGTCGATAATGTTATTGGCGTAACACACAATTCTTTGAATTTTGAAGCGCTGATAGTGTAATTCTTTGGAATTAACACGAGATTATTTATAAGCCACGACAGTGGTATTACGAGACCGATTGTGTATTTCCGTTCCTTTTGGAACAAAGGCCTGTGACTGTGTATTTTGCATTTTAAAATGCATTTTCCTATGTTTACAAGAACAATAGTTTATTTCTATCATTTCGATGGAATTATAGGGCGAGAAAAGGGAAAACAGGCCTGTTGCATTAAAGCACCGATAACAAAGGTTGGAGTGTATCAGAGAAAAACTCATGAAGCTGTCAATGGATGACTAATACACCTGTTGAAGAAGAAAGAGGAATTCAGTCAGAAATTGAAGAAATTATATCAGGTTTTGGCTATTTGTCCATATCGCTTGCACCTAGACCACCAACCTCTCCCCTAAACAAGATCTTAATTTCCATTAGATTTTTTTCCATGTGTATTGTTTCTACAATCCAATAGATGGAAATGGAAAATGTCATGTGTATGTAAGCATTACAGGTTTTCGTTCAGTTGGATATGAATAGCATATTTTCATATTTTTCTAACTATATGCTCAATGCAATATCTCTTCAATGCATTTAGGATGGGCTTCCCTACACTTGGATATGAAAAGCATATTTTCAATTTTTTTAACTATATGCTTAACGAAATATATCTTTAATATATTTAGGGTTTTCTCGTGAAGTCTTATCTTTAACATTGTTGATAGCCTCATACACTACCAAAGTACATTTTCAAATATTTCGTACATGTCTTTTCACCTTGAATGAAAGTTTACAAATAATTAAAAATTTAATATACTATTTCATTGATTGAAGTTCAATTTGCATATCTTACTCATGTCTCACAATATAATGTTATAAAAAATTCAATGAGGGTATAGATTGATACAACCTTTGTTATTTTATTTCCTTTCTTGAGGTGAAAATTTTAAATTATTTTTGTTAAAAAGTTAATCAATACTATTTTTTTTTTTTCAAAATATTTTAAACCAAATTTATATAATATTCAAAATATTTTAAATAATATTAAATTGAGTCTATATTTTTGTAAATGGAAATTTTGTTTAATATTCTAATTTATAAAAATAATTTATGGAAATTTTGTTAATATCTAATTTGTAAAATAATTTAAATTATCAAATTAACAATTATAATGTATTTTCATTAGTAATTTCAAATTTAACTCGTAAGAATTGTGAGTATATTGAACTATTTTATAAATTGTGATGTATTGGTGTTATGTTAGCCTTGTAATATTTTTCTAATACTAATTCAATCACTCCATTAACTACGATGAAAAAGAAAATCTTTTATGATGTTTACAAAATATTATACATAATGACCATGAGAAAACATTTTTCCTTCATATAGATTCAAAAATATCCAATTTAATTAAACAACTATAGAAAATATCTCTGGACAAAATTGAAAGAAATATATATTATCATTCATTGATATTTTTTTTCATCTTCATATATTTTTTTTCGACACAAAAATATCTATTTTTGAATTTAGATGTATATCTAAAAAATGCTATTAGGTTTGATGTCTAGATCTCCAACAATAATTTCAGATTAGTCATGGAGATAACATGAAACTTCAAGAAAATTAGAATGAACAAGTGAATCAATCTTGAGCATACAGTATTCAAGATATAAGTATGTAATACCATTTTCCAAGTTATATAGACCAAAATAATAATTTATGATTGAATCTAATGTATCTTGCACACTATTGATTCTTCTCCATTTTCATTAGGTTTTGTCATATTCCAAAGGCAATGCAAAATTTCCCTTCTTGGAATGTGATTTTGTAACAGTCCCTGATTGATTTTCCATGTAAATAAAATGAGACCAAGGTCTTGGGACATGTGTTCCAAGATGAATGTTAGGAAAAACATAGTTATGAGTATCACTTGTGATTAATTAATGGATATGTAAATTGGCAAAGGCATTGGAAAATGAAAAGAGGCATTAATTGACATTTATATATGGAAAAAAAGAAATATAGGAGAAAAGAGAGATGAAGAGTCATAGATTTGCATGAGAAGGGAATTGAACAAAAATAGAGGAAAATGAAGAAAATAGAGGCTTCAATAATAAAAGTTGTCATAGGATCAGTTAATGGCTTTTGTCAATTTTGGCTTTGACTCTTCTTCTCATTCTCTCTATCTCTCATACTTTTGCACACTTAGATCATTCTTGGAGCATGCTTGTAGCACATTAGCATTCAGTTGGATTGGAGAAAGAAGGAAAAGGAAAGAAAGGGAGCACAGGGAGACAATTGGATCAACAACTACAACCAGATTTGTTTGTAGATAATAGGTTGCATGTATGATACCTGTGTTGATTTTGTTTTGTTGTGTTATATTCTTTCCATGATTAGCTCCCCTAGTTAACCAGGGTTTTAGAGTGAGGGCGGAGCCCCCCCTTTGTTGCGCCGACTGCGTAGTGGGGGGGTCAAAGGGAGTTTGAGGGGGGCAGTTAGCCTCCCTCTACGTGGTCTGAGACAGTGCCCCAAGGAAATTTCTTTTTGGACCCTATATTAGGTGGGGTGAATCTACCTATGGTTTTGTACATGGTTTTTGCACATGGTTTTGGGCGCAATGGTTTTCGGTCCATGGTATTGAATGCTTCAACATGTATATATATGTATTGTAACATTGAAAGGAACATAATGAAAAATCAAGCTAGTAGTCTTGGCTTTGGGATCCAAGGGAAAATCTCTGTGTATATGTGTTTTATGTGTTATGCTCTTGCATTGTTTATTTTATGTGTTTTAGAATTTGTACACAAGTAATTTATGTATGGGGTTAAAACCTACATTTGGTATCATAGTTGTTTTGGCTTCAAGGGGACACCTTTGTTGCCGAGGGGTTTCGCTCGGCCTTTGTTAGACCCTGTTCAGTGGGAGATCTATGGGATTGATTCTAGTGGTGAAAGAAGATGGCGAGCAGTGGAAAGATAGAGATTAAGAAATTTAATGGTTAGAGTTTTGAGTTGTGGAAACTCAAGATGGAGGATTTGTTGGTGGATAAAGATCAGCAGATTGTTGTAGATCCGGGTACTAAACCAATAAGAGTGTCCGATAAAGAATGGAAGAAGTTGGATCAGAAGGCAAAGATCACAATACGATTGTGTGTCTCAAATTCAGTATTGTTGAATGTATCAGGGGAAGCTACGACTAAGATCTTGTGGGACAAGTTAGGGAATTTGTACTAATCTAAGTCTCTGGTGAATAAAATGTTCCTACGGAAAAAGCTATATAACCTGAGGATGAAAGATGGAGACTTGGTGACAGAGCATCTAAATGCATTTAATATTGTGGTAAGTTAATAATTATCTATTGATATTAAAAATTTAGATGAAGATAAGTGCATCAATTTTTTATGTTCTCTACTAGATTCATGGGATAGTCTGATTATTGCAATAGGTAAAAATGCAACTTCCATGCAATTTGATGAAATAGTCTCATCGTTACTGATGGAGGAGATGAGATGGAAAAATATGGAGAGCCAGAATGGTGATGCCTTGTCTGTACAAGGAAGGTCCTAGAACAGAAACAAAAGTAAGTCATCAAATGGGAGATCTAAATCTAGAGGGAGATATAAATCTCCAAGAAAACCTGTAAAGGTGTGCTAGAAATGCGGAAAGGAAGGACACTACAAAAGGGACTGTAAATCTAAAGCTCTTGACAAAGGAAAGGGATTTGATGATTCTCCTTCTGCGGAGGTGAAAACCAACCTCAGATGAGGGTGGGTATGTGTACATGACTTATTCAAGTACACATGTAGATCATGAGCCATAGTTGATTGACTCAGGTGCATCCTTTCACATCACTCCGCATATAGAGTGGTTCTGTGAGTATGAGAAATACGATGGTGGTGATGTCTTCTTGGGGGATGACAGGAAGGCTAGAATCATTGGTCATGGAAACGTCAAGTTGAAGTTGTAAGGTGGAAGGATTAGAACACTTCCGGGTGTTCTGCATATTCTTGCATTAGCCAGAAATCCGATTTCTGTAAGCAAGCTGGATGATGCAAGGTGTAAAAACAATGTTCGAGAAGGATACCTACAAGATGGTTTGGGGAGCATTGGTATTGATGCACGGAGTTTGGATTGGAACTCTAGACAAGCTGCAAGGTAGCACTGTTGTTGATGGGTGCAACAGTTCTATGGTTCCTGAAAGTGGAGAAGAAATCTAGTGGTCTTTGGAGAAAAGACCATGTTATGGCATCAAAGGCTTGGACATACTGGAGAGAAGGGCCTTCAAATACTTCACGGTAAAGGTATGGTAGAAGGTATGGCTAATAGCTCTCTAGATTTTGATTTCTATGAAAGTTGTGTATATGGGAAGCATAATAGAGTGAGTTTCCCCTCTAGAGATAAGAGGGTGAAACAAATATTAGAGCTTGAGCATAGTGATGTGTTTGGACCTGTGAAGGTTCCATCATTGGGTAAGTCTGTGTACTATGTATCATTTATAGATGACTTCTCAAGGAATACATGGATATATTTCCTTAAGAAGAAATCTGAAGTCTTTGATAGGTTTAAAGAATTTAAGGCTCTAGTGGAAAACTAGATAGAGAAGAGGATAAAGGTGCTGAGGACAGATAATGGTGGAGAGTTTTGCAAGAAGGAATTTGAATAACTCTATAAGAAGTGCCATATAGAACAACAGAAGGCTACTCCATACACACCTGAGAAAAATGGAGTTGCAGAAAGAATGAATAAGACGTTGATGCAAAGGGAAAGAAGCATGTTCAGTGGTGCTAGGTTAGGATAGGAATTCTGGGTAGAGGCGGTGGAGACTAAATGTTACTTGGTCAATAGATCACCTTCATCATCGTTGGAGGATAAGACTCCACAAGAGGTATGGATTAGTAAGAAACCCTTAGTTTCACATTTGAGGGTATTTGGATGTGATTCATATGTACATGTTCCAAAGGAGAAAAGAACAAAGTTGGATAGTAAATATGAAAAGTGCATATTTATTGGGTATAAGGACGGTTTTAAGGGTTATAAACTTTGGAACCCAGTAACAAATAAGGTTGTGTACAGCTGAGATGTCATGTTCAGAGAGGTGAAATATGTTATTAAACATGAAGTCCAACCAAAGGAACCTAAGAAGATAGAGTTTGAGCTAAAGGAGGAAGAATCAAACTCTACAGCAGAAAAGGAATCAGAAGATGAACATCCATAAACTCTGGTTGTGAGAAAACCAGTTCGAGAAAGAAGGAAACTAGAAAGGTATAGTCCATCTGCTTTCTGTTCAATTTTTTTTTATCTATTACTGATGATGATCCCATAATTGTGAAGGAAGCAATAGATTTAGAGGATGGCAAACTCTAGAAAGAGGCCATGGTTGATGAAATGATATCTTTGCATAAAAATGAGGCTTTAGATCTAGTGGAGTTATCGGCTGGAAGGAAACCCATTGGCAACAAATGGGTGTTCAAGAAGAAGATAAATGTAGAAGGAAAGGTGGATAAATACAAAGCTTGGTTGGTAGAAAAAGGTTATTCCCGGCTGGCGGGAATTGATTTTGGTGATATTTTTTCTCCTATTGCCAAGGTAGCCTCTATTAGATTACTTTTATCTGTTGTTGCTTCTTTTGATTTTGAGGTAGAACAGATGGATGTGAAGACAACATTTCTTCATGGGGATCTGGAAGAAGAGATATACATGAAGAAACCGGTTGGGCAGCGGATCCCCCCCATAGCATGTTTTTGGGCTTGAAGCCCGAATTTTGGTCAAGTGTAATGTAAAGACCCCGTGAAATGCAGACGCAGAGCACGAGAGTCTAGGGTTGTCCGCCCTAAGATAATGTAATTTAATGTAAAGTGTGTCGGCCTACCCATGGTCCACAGACCATGGGATTGTATAAATAGAGCAAGGCTCTAAGTGTAAAGTCAGTTTTTAAGTTTGGACAAGTATCAGATAGATGTGAAGGCATGGTTAGAAAAGAGAATTGAATCTAAAGTGTATTGGGTTGTAGTAGTAGGTAGAGGCCCTACAGCTGAGTGTGCAGGGCAGAGTTGGGTCTGTAATGGAACTTAAGTATTAATAAAGATAATATTGATTCAGAATATTGTGCATTTGGTTGTAGATCTATATTTCTATGTTCTGGTTATTCTTTATGCATTTATATTATTTTCAAGTATGCGCACTAATCTAAAGTTGAACAAGTAATAAGAATATTGGATCCACACAAACTAAGTTAAGCGCTAATATAATAGTAAGGATCGGATCGAAATAGTACGAAGGTATGCACGGGTTGCGAAGAATAGAAGGCTACGCAGAGTAGCACAGCGTAAAAATTAGGATTGGAAACCTCTAGAACCTTCATCAAGGCATCCCTAGGGTGCAGGAACTTGGTTCCAGCACCCTCCTATACTACTTTAGGTGAGACCTTAGTATGCGCTCCGCGGACTATTGCCGAAAGGGCCAGTAGTATCGAGATTTGAATGGCTAAACTCACTGTTGAACCTGGGTCAAGTCCCACATAGACAACAAATGGTTCCATTGCCCGGACCAGGATCTACCTAAGGGATGTCTAATGTCGTGCCACTGCAACCCAATAAAGAAGGAGACTGAAGAGTGGTTGGACAAGAATATTCACGAGTTCGTGACACAGGAAAACAAAACTCCGTAGGTATCTGAGAAAAGGTAGCTAGATTTCTACATGTATACGGAAATCCAATAGATCTTCTTCGCATCCTTTCATTCTGAATTGTATGAGTGGATCACGAGGTTAGTCGATAGCCAGGGAAGGTGTAAGCTTGACCAACTAATAGTGAGGACCCCAGAATTAGTGCACAGACTAGAGGCATTAGAAGATAATATCGCGTGAGCTATGGACCATTAGCTCGACTGGATAATAGGGGGATTCATCACTAAGTTCACGATAGACATGACCATGAGCTACAATGAAGCAGAACAACGTTTTCTCAAGGGACCGCGAGGTAAGTACATTAAACCTTTGAATACATAGATTAAGATGTTGTTATGTGAAAAGAAGGTTATGTGAATACATTAATGTTTGGAATGACACGAAATGGAAAGATCTACAAAGGTAGTGAGGAATTAAGAAACAGTCCCTTAATTTCACCTTTGTGAGAAAGCGAGGAAGATCTTGCTCAGGTCTCTTCGAGAAGTGTGGTCAGTTTGATAAGGCAGCGCATTCCGCAGTTACCACCTCTACCCACACCACCACCCACTTCACCTTCTTCACCTCCATCTCCACCCACTCCACGCCCACCAAAATCACAGTTCAACATGGTGAGTGCGATCAAGCTACCCATATTTAGAGGAGTAGGGAATGAGGATCCTGACCATTTCTGGTTCATGGTAAGAGCAGTGTGGGAAGTGCAAGGGGTCATGGACGACAACATTAAGAAGGCTACATTGTTGAATGTGCTGCAGGATCGCGCATTGACATGGTATATCAAGCACTTTAATGATCGCCCAAATGCAGGAATAACAGAGATTTAGAATGCGCTGAATAGAGAATTTAGCCGGCTGAAATCAGAGACACAGTCAATCATCAAGTTTAAAGAGATCACGATGCTTCCAGGTGAGAAACCCTAGGATCTGGATCAGCGGTTGAAGAGTATGATCCGCGAGGCTAATATGACGCTCACGGATGCGCGACATCATGCATGGTTTGTGGAATCTCTAACATCACACCTAAGGATGGGTGCTATCACAACAGGAATTTTCTACCCAGGTCAAAGCGTTGGAAATGGCGATGAGGTTGCATGAGACACCGATACAAGATCTAGGGCTAGGAGTTCAACAAATCCATGCATGACTACAGAATCTCCACCTGGAAATGCATATCTTGAAGTAGGATAGGGCACTGCAGCCAAAGGCGCACGATGAAGTGTGGTGCATAAAATGCAAGGGCCAGGGCCATGACAAGGATCACTGTTCAGTATTCGCAAACTACTTGGCAGGAGGGGGACCAATGATGTTGAGGCCAGAGGCATAGGCAGGGCTAAGTGCGACACTCGCATTATGGTGCATGATCAGTCAGATAGTGGGAAAGCACATGACAAATAATTTTCATTTGTTGTAGAAGTATACACTGGCACCCCAATAACTGTTTTGTGATTTTTGTAGGTCGATGGGACACGACGAGCATACTTGTCATAGCTATGATTTAATGATGGATCAGACCCCAGCCTATCAGATGCAGACAAAAACTCAAGCCTTCGACCCAACGGCGTGGATGGTACGCGTTGGATTTCAAGGGAAAGGTCGAGGACGAGGAGGAATGGGACCAGGAAGGGGCCGCAGACAGTTAATTTGTTACAATTGTAGAGGACCAAGGCTCTACACCTGCGATTGTACCAACCCAAAAAGAATATCCTATTCATACTATGCTCGGTTTGATCATGAAGCAGTAGATTGTTCTACGTTGATAGAATAGATGCATGAGAAAGGGGTACTCCAGCCTCCTTCAACTCAAAATATCCAAATGATGAGATCTGAACCATGCGAATAAGACCTAAATGTGAATATGGTAATCAGAAGTGGTGCAACCACAGGGGAAGATAAGGGGAAGAAGTCTGAGGAAGATACATGGGTTCACAAGGCTCCTACAGAGGAACCTGAGTTTGACTTAGAATGTGCAAAGGAGGCATTCATGGAAGCTAAGAAGAGCTTCGCAGAATTCTCCACTTCAGGTAGTAAGGATCAACCAGTGCTAGGGATGGATCCTTCTATGCTTACTACCTTTTTGGATACATGCATGATACTATTGCACGACAATAAGGAAATTAAGGGATTACAGGAGTTGATCATAAGGTGCACAGTTCAGGGGAATCGTACGTAGTCCGAAAATTGGGAAAGCATGCATTGCGCACTGGGAGGGAAATGAGATTGACAGCGGAGATTGGTGAGTATGAAATGGATCAAGTAATCTTAGACCTGGTTTCGGACGCAAATGTATTACCAAAGAAAACATGGGAATGTATGGGCAAGCCCACATTATAGTGCTCCCCTATTCAATTATGAATGGTGAACCAACAGAAGATTTTTCCCATGGGAAGGTTGCAAGGGGTAACAGTTGATATCGAAGGCATGAGCACACAAATGGACTTTGAAGTAATACAGATTGTCGATGACAACAATCCTTATCCCACATTGGTAGGAATAGACTGGGCCACTAATATGAATGGAGTCATCAACCTGAAGAAGTGGAAGATGATATTCGAGAAGAAGTCCCTTCGCGTAGTTGTTCCACTAGACCCAACCGAAGGAGCGCACTGCACCGAACCAATCTGCGGCGATGAAAGCGACGATGAGCTAGATTGTATTTACGAGATAACAACACGAGACCAGGATTGGGCGAACCCGACTACAGATGGGAGAATCTCATGGGAGCGTGGCAGCTCCTGTACTCCAGATTTAGATGAAGAAGTAGAACGCTGGCAAAGCCGGCTGCACAAAGTGACAATGCTGAATTATAACATGATGATTAGATCATTGCATTGCGTGATGACAAAGGAAAGGGAACTGCTAACATATGATGGAGTGATAGCGGTGGATGAATTCCTGGATAAATTTGAAAGCACAATACCAAGACAGTAGCAGTACGGTGTGCTACAATGGACGTTGCACGCAACACTTGCACGATGGTGGAATACACATCAGAAGACCATTGTAAACTGGCGCAAATGTAGGAGGCAGATGCGCTTGCGGTTTGGAAGCCCCCAGCATCGAACGAGAGCTGGGCAGCCAGAACGAAGCAGCTTGCGTGCCCACCTGTGTCGATGGGTGTAGATGTGTGCTGTGCAAGCACATCCCAGACTAAGGATTGAAAATTAGAACTAGACACGGTGACACACACCACAAATATTCAACAACGAAACATTCAAAAAGCTATATGGAATCATGAACAAAGTTCACCAGGCGAGATGAACTGACTGGGACCTGCATGTACCAGCAGTTCGATGGGCCTACAGGGCCATAAGAAAATACCCGAGCACGAAAATAACCCCAACATTGACACGAAGAGACAAAACCATAAGAGAAGAGAAGAGTCCCCATACAGCAACTCCCGCAGTTGGGACAATACGTGAAGACCTGGGTAAAGGAATTATGCAATTATAGGAAGCAATTTGGTGAGGGGACTTGAAATTTCATGAACTCGATGAAGATTGGGTACGGCTAAGAAAGAGAAGCATGACATTGGATGAAGAAATCGGCAAATTGGAAACTGAAGTCACGCACGCAGGCTGCATCGAGAAACTAAGCACGATGGGGCAAGCTCTAGCCAGGCATACTACTGCATTAGAAGAATTTGTGACCCTACTACCATGGCTGCAACAACAAATTACTAGACAAAGTAAACAGGGGAGCATACCATACAAAGAAGAACATGACGCACTGATGGACACAAGGGTAATTGAGGGGTGCCTACTGCCCGGGCCAGTAGGAAAATTGAGGCCTCGCACCAGTGGTGCGACCACCTGACTATCTGTAGGAAGCATAGTCTTAACACTCCAAGAAGTTAAAAGAGAGTGCAGGACTATAAAATATTTTGTATGGGAGATGCACGAGATGGACGTTGTACGAAGGATCGGGACATTACAGGGGTAGCGGCCACACATAAGGGGTTGCGTTGTTGTGCGGGTAAGCTAGAAGGTGATCGTTGGTGTCAATGTTCATGACAAGAGGTCCAATTTAAAGCAAAAAGGAGCAGGCGGTGAGCAATTAAGACAAGAATTAAGAATGAGATTTGGGACGATCTGCTGCCAAGAAGGCATTAATGATGCAGAAGTGGGGGGAAGGGTCGAATTCAAATTCAAAGGTCGCTATAAAAACCGCAGGGCCAGCTCTAAGGCAACACTTGGTTGTTTTAGAATTGAGCAAGTACAGAGCATTGAGTGTTGCGTACTCTTGCCGTCCTCAAGTATAGACACAATGACAAATGATAGAATAAGAGTGTGGTTCGTCGAAGTTACCGCAAAGCCCCATATGGCCCATGAGGAGAATGGAGAGGTGGCAGGTGTGCCAGAAGTTCCAAAATCACCATACACAATGTGGCCACAAAAATATAAGCAAATGATGTGGCTAGTCCGAGTATCCCCAAGAAACCCACGTTTGGCAAATTGTCAATGGCAGAGAAGGGAAAAGCCATCACCATTGAAACAACGGAGGAGGAGGAAGACTTTCACGCCCTGATCACCCAAATTGAGGTGCAAGACAATGAAGCAGAGGAATTATCCCAAAAGCATTCCATGATGAAGTTACCTCCTTACATTTCCCCATGGAAGGGGAAAGCCAAGGTACTGAAGGACTTGGAGGCCACGAAGAGTACGGTCTAGACCTCGCTCCTCCCCAATGATATAAGGCTTGAAGGTCTGCCATTGGGACGAGTACTGGCTATGAAGTTCGAATATTGGGACCTTTGGACAGTGAGAAGTTCCTACAGTTGGCCGCAGAGAAGTTAATAAAGCAAAAAAGGTTGCGCGGTGTGGAGAAGTCTGGGTTACTCCATCCACAATGGATACCCCAATACCACCGCACGCGCATCACCATTTTTGTCGTCAGGAAGTTGTTGTACCTAGTGCATGATGGGTATCTCTGGCTAAAAGAGCTGATTCCCATCACGACCAATCTAATTCACTGAATTTCTCGACTGCCAATAAAAGGAAACAACCCTGCAGCCATAGCCGGAAAAAGCAGTGACTTGTCCCTCGCAGACACTATGAAGGCCAAGTATAAACTAGAAAACAGGAAGCGAGGGTACACAATAGCAAGTATAAAAGACCAAGGGGTATGCATAGCCACCTAGCTACTAGCCGGCAAGCTAATCAGGAAATGTCACGCCGACGAAGTACTAGCGTTTGTGATTACGTTCGCAGAGCAATGTACAAAGGGGGTCTAGTTCAATTGGGTGCAGTTCCTATGTGAACAAAATTTGATGAACTGTAGGGAGGCCAAAGAGTAGGGTAAGACTTTCCACTATGTGTGGTTGCTTTTATCCATCATGTTGGTTGCAGGGGAACTACCAGTGGACAGTTAGTTTCCCATTGCGAAGGGTGACCTACCCGAAGCCGTGAGGTACACCTCACTCTGGGCTATAAATGATGCGAATAGGATTTGTGAGATAAAGGTGTTCTAGGCCTTTGTGGAGGTGAGCATCTGAACATAGATCAACTGCAGGCTGCGTTTGTCCCTTACAGTTCATAACATCTCGCAAAGTGTGGTAGAATTCAAGGCAAGTATGCATAACATGTATATCCAGGGGCACAAGGATCCAACCCGAACATGGGTGAAGCTTCCGTTCATTGCAATGGATGATGCAATCTTCATAGTGATGGAGTCATGGCCTCTAGAGTGGTGTGCCCCGGACTTGGCAGAAATGGAGAAGATCACAGCACAACAATGAAAGAAGGACACCAAGCTATGCCTCGCACAACTAGCTGAGAGGACGCACCAACAGCCACACAACAGAAGGCGGCCAATGCAGCAGCAGCAACACAGATGGCAAAGACTACAATCGCACCAACCAGAGAGGCTGAGGAAGGCTAGGAGAGGTCCTCGGGGCAGCAGACCGGGGAAGTGGATAGGGAGGAGGACCGAACAGACCCCAGTATGACATCAACATAACTCAAGCAACTGTGCGACCCAGAAAAAATAGCCCCCAGGAAGAAAGGGAAAGCCACAAAGACGTTTGTCGACCCGATCATGCTCACAGAAGGTGATCTATTGAATATCAACAAAATGATTCGGGAAGTCACAGAGGACATGCTCTGGGGATTGCGGATGGAGCAGAGCACTATGTTGTGGGCGCTCAACACGTAGATACAAGTTTTATAGGTACAACACCCCGAAACAGGCACACTGGCCCCGCATGTCATAGCAGGAACCAATGAGGTCGAAGAACTGTTGTGCACCCGCATGGGTAACACCTTCATCTTGCTCGAAGGTGCGTTAGCAACAGCAAATGAGGATGACCAGGCTGTGATGAGCAGCATGACAGGCGTCGGTCTGAACTTGGCTGCCCTGCCGCAGGAAATACTGTACCCGCTATAGGATGGGGTCATCGCCGAACTTCGCGCCCAAGAAGGTCGAGCAATCTAGGTCCTGCATGAGTAGAGAATCAACATGGACCAACTCAGCATCTAGAGGGATGAGTTGGTAGTTCAGGCTAGCAGATTGGAGCAAGAAGTAGAGGATGCATGCAGGAGTATTCCGGAGTTAGCCATGCCAACAAATCTACCAACAGTAGAGCGGGTCCATAGATTGGCAGCTGGAGTCCGCGAGGCCCGGGAGGAAACGAAAAATGCTCAGTTGGAGCTAAACCTACAAGTCGTCGAGCTATGATTGAAGGCATATCCCTCCACACCCCGAGAAGTCATAGAGTAGTGCAACTATGCTATCCAGATGGGGTTGGAACAAATTGGCCAGGCAACACAGGGGTGCACCAGGATGTTGGAACAAGCACTAACCATACTTACGCACCTACAGGAATACTTGAACCTACAACGCCTAGAGACAGAGGAACACGAGTTGCAGCAGGAGTATGACAGTGTCTGGGGCACCGTGTAGACGGTTTCCCTTACTCAATGACTCACTAGACTACAGCAGGCAAGGGCACTGAAGGACTGATTAGATGCCACACTTCGAAAGGAAGCCCTTCTTAAAGCACGCATCCAAACATGGATTGATGAAGCATTTACAATCACAACTATCATTGAAGGGAAGCTGGCACAGATGCAAGAACTATATACGGTTGGCCAGGAATGTGATCCTGCTCACAAAATTTCAGAGACACGTGTGCAACAAATACAACAGGTGACGGAAGAATGTGGTATGGACACCCAAGCTGCGTGAGACCTGCTACGTGGACTTCACGAAACGATCACCACACACGCAGAGTGACTCGGTACGAGTCACAATGATTGTGTTGGGGGCATGTTGGGCGGCAGATCCCCCCCATAGCATGTTTTGGGGCTTGAAGCCCAAATTTTGGTCAAGTGTAATGTAAATATTCCGTGAAATGTGGGCATGGAGTGTGAGAGTCTAAGTTTGTCCACCCTAAGATTATGTAGTTTAATGTAAAGTCTGTCGGCCTACCCATGTCCGCGGACCATAGGATTGTATAAATAGAGCAAGGCTCTAAGTGTAAAGTCAGTTTTTATGTTTGGGAAAGTATCAGATAGATGCGAAGGCATGGTTAGAAGAGAGAAGTGAATCTAATGTGTATTGGGTTGTAATAATAGGTAGAGGCTCTGCAGTTGAGTGTGCAAAGGCCTAGTAGAGTTCGTAACTGAGTGCGCAAACCCCTGTAGCTGAGTCCACAGGGAGGAGTTGGGTCTGTAATGGAACTTAAGTATTAATAAAGATAAGATTGATTCAGAATATTGTGCATCTACTTGTAGATCTATATTTCTATGTTCTGGTTATTCTTTATGCATTTATATTATTTTCAAGTATGTGTGCTAATATGAAAGTTGAACAAGTAATAAGAATGTTGGATCCGCACAAACTAATTTAAGCACTAATATAGTAGTAAGGATCGGATTGGATCAAAATAGTACAAAGCTACGCATGGGTTGCAAAGAATAGAAGGTTGCATGGAGCAGCGCAATGTGCAGATTAGGATCGCGAACCTCTAGAACCTTCATCAAGACATCCCTAGGGTGCAGAAACCTAGTTCCATCACCCTCTCATACTACTTTAGGTGAGACCTTAGTCTGCGCTTCACGGACTGTTGCCGAAAGGGCCAGTAGTACCGGGATTTGATTGGCTAAACTCACTGCTAAACCTAGGTCAGGCCGCACGTAGCCAACAAAACCTAAAAGCTTTGTGGTGAAGGGTAAGAAAGAACTAGTATGCAAGTTAAAGAAGTCTCTGTATGGGTTAAAACAGTCACCAAGGATGTGGTATCAGAAATTTGATACATTTATACAGGGACTTGGCTTCACCAGAAGCAAAGTAGATCACTTTGTGTATTTTAAATTAATTGGTGACCATGTTATTTATCTGGTCTTGTATGTGGATGATATGTTGCTGGTTGGAAATGACAAAGATATTATCCAGGATTTGAAGACCCACTTGTCCTCCAATTTTGACATGAAAGATCTTGGTGATGCAAACTATATTTTGGGCATGGAAACTAAAAGAGATTGGGCAAAGAGGAAGCTTTGGTTAAACCAGAGGAAGTATGTCGAGACAATATTGCAGAGGTTTAATATGCAGGATAGTAAACCGATGAAGTTTCCTATTCCTATAGGTGTAAAGTTATCTGCTAAACAGTGTCCCAAGATGCAAGAAGAGGAAGAGGACATGTCCCGTGTTCCATATGCAAGTGTAATCGGTAGCCTGATGTATGCAATGGTTTGTACTAGACTAGACATTGCACATGCAGTGGAAGTATTGAGCAGGTTTATGTAAAAACCACGGAAGGAGCACTAGACAACAATGAAGCAGGTTTTCAGGTATTTGCATGGCACTAGTGATTATGGTTTGTGCTACCAAGGAAGACCGGGATTGGACATAGTTTTTGATATTCATGGCTTTTTTTATGCAGACTGGGTTGGAGATCTGGATCAGAGAAGATCTACAAGTGGGTATTTGTTTAACCTATTTGGAGGTGAAGTCAATTAGATGAGTAAGAAACAATCTGTAGTGGCACTATCAATCACAAAGGCATAATACATGGAAACCACTCATGCAAGCAAGGAAGCAGTTTGGTTGCAGAGATTGTGTTCAAGTATGAGGTTAGTACACAGAGCTATAAGGATAGACTCTGACAGCCAAAGTGCAATTTTCTTGGCAAATAACCCTGCTTACCTTTCAAAGACAAAGCACATTGATGTTCAATATCACTTTGTGAGGGATATAATAGAAGACAAAAAGGTGTTGTTGGTAAAGGTGGACACTTTGAAGAATACTGTAGATGCATTGACAAAATTTGTGAGTTCTAAGAAGTTTTCTTGGTGTAGAGAAACATTGGGCATTACAGGGCTAGATAAATGACTAAGCTCTCTTGTGGCCCCTTGTGAAAAGAAAACAACAAGTGGGAGAATGTTGGATTGTGTTATATTCTTTTGTGGGACGAACCTACCTATGGTTTTGTGCATGGTTTTCGCATATGGTTTTTGGCATGATGGTTTTTGGCCCATGGTATTGGATGCTTCGACATGTATATACATATGTGTTGTAACGTTGAAAGGAACATAATGAAAAATCAAACTAGTAGTCTTGGTTTTGGAATCCAAGGGGAATCTCTGTGTATATGTGTTTTATGTTTCATTCTCTCACATTTTTTGCTTTCTGCGTTTTAGAATTCGTATGCAGGTAATTTTTGTACAGGGTTAAAACCTACATATTTTCTGATTTTCTGGTTAAGGGTTGCATGTGATTATCTGGTTATGGGTTGTCATTAGCATGGATGATTGCGTGGATTAACAATTACTTGAGACTTTCCTATCTTGATAGTGATTTGAGACTTTCCTTGCCATTTCCCAAATAGCCATTATGTTGTGGGATTTTCCCACATTTGTTTTATTGGTGTTGATGTTCTTTATGGTTATGGGTTGGAAAAAATGCTCTAGACGCTCTGGAACCAATTGGGTTGAGTTACTAGTCCTGAAACCTATGTTGGGAAAAACCTTCTAGAGCCCTTCGTGGGTTCAGTTATTAGTCCTTGGGACCAAGTTGGAAAAATGCTCTGGATCCATGGAAGGTTGTGGTTTGAGTTACTAGTTCTTAGGTCCATAGACAACTTGGATAGAAACTAATATGGTTATGCTTAGTGATTTCTAGACCTTAGAGGTGGAACCACTATGTTTGAGGGTTGAGATTGTTTAGCCTCTGGAAGGCCTGGATGGTTTTGTCTTGGTTTATTCCATGAGATCCCACATTCACGCTTAGAATATGGCGTGGTGGTGTTGAGGTGAAAGAAAGATTTGGTCCATCCTAATCTATGGTCGGGTGGTATGTGGAAGTCCCTGACTTGGTTGACATTTTCATATGTTAATATGAGGTATTTTCCTATTATGATCTATGATCATATATGTTGATTATGATGGTTATCTTATGGTTGTCTTTCCATGGTTTCTATTTTTTCTACAATCTACTTATATGTTGGTTAAATGATGTACTTTATCTATGACTCTTTACATGTTTTTATAAGCTAACAAATGATTGATGAATGCATGGACTAACAAGTGTTATTGCAACTATGTGGAGTGGGCATAAAGCCTTCTTAATTATTATCATATGGATTTCAAACTTTTATGATCAGATGTGCATTCATGACCTGTAGCTCTTATGTTTACCATATGTTTGACAAAATGTCTGTTATGGACTAGGCATGTTATGGGTCAGGTTTGTCCATGTTTGTATGAATAGCTTTTTCATTATGTAATTTATCATTTTGAGAAGTTACGGGTAGTTTTTTTCATTGTTCTAGAGGTTGGCCTAGGAAAGTTATCATATGTTAGGGTTGTACCCTAAGAACTAGATAAATTAGACTATGGCCAAATGGAGGTAGTGTTATGCATTTAGTTTTAGGCCTTCAATCACACCCTTGTATTATCATGCATGCATTTGGGTGTTGAGCTAGAGAAAAGAAGCCCCAACTCAAGGTTTGGTCACCTAGGGTGGCTCTTTGGTTCTTGAGTGTCCTATAACCATGAGGGATGTTTGTGAGTTATCAGTTTGTCAACCCCATTTGCGTAAATCAACTTGGAGTTCAAGTCATGTCACAGTAAATATTTGTCTCATGTTTACCCTATCAGGCTTGGAAAATTGGGTAAATGTTGAAATGGGTGGTTGCGAATTGGTATTAGAGTGAGGTTGCAACACTTGAAGTCATGGTAAAAGTGATTGTCATATATGCATGTCAATTGTCTATGTGTTTGTTATGCATGCATGGTATTGGCTATGGTTAACATGTATATAGTTAGTGTCACATCCTTGTGTTGTCAGGTATGATGACTGATGTGTCAATGTTATTATGTATATATAAATATATATCGTGCTAATATGAACTGATTTGTGTAGATGAGATAGGCCCCCCTGAACTTTATAAGGTATGATTTGATTATCTTTATATTAGTTTATCTAACATGGCATGTTTGCAGGAGGTAGAATATCAAGGATCACTAGCAGAATGATGGACTATAGTTCAGATGATAGTTCTTAAAGATTAGATGAAAAACATGGTGATGAGTACTCCCTTGAAATAACAAATACATTGAGTAGTTTGAAAGTAGAACTTAGAAGTTGTAGTGAAGATAATAGTAGGTCGATTGAGGCATTGGAAAGGCTAGATAGAGCTCATGGAAAGCAAGTGGAATTTAGTGATACTTCACAGTTTATCAGACTTGCAGAGATAGTGACCACTTAAGATCAACCATGGATATAAGGAAATGACTAATGGGGCATATGGTAGTAGGTCTCACAAGGGCATATGTTAGACAGGGATGACATAGTCAGAGGTGGAAGAGTCTTGGATACACTTGAAAGGAGGGGTAGAAATCATGGGTTCTATTTTAGCTCTTATTCAGAGAGACATCATCACTGTCACTACCACCATCCATATAGGAGTGAGAAGCAGTTCTTTCTAAAGGACTTCAAGAAAGAAAAACCTTCTACAATTGATGGAGAAATGAAGAAGTCACAAGGTGAATAAGAATAGTTTCTTGGGGGAAATAAGTTTTTCAGACTGCATGATTACATAGAGAAAAAGGAAATCTAAAATAGTTACCTTTCATCTTAAAGAACAAGAAAACATATGGTGGGAAGGTGTGAAGAATGTCATAGGCATTCAGGAAGATGAGCTGACTTGGAGGAAGTTTGAGAGACCCTTAAAGAAGAAGTATCTATCTAAAATGTACTGATGATAGGGAAAATGAGTTATACGATTTGAATATGGGATCTATGGTTGATGAGAAGTATACTAGCAGATTCTTGGATTTGTTGAGGTATGTTCCTTATCTTAAGGAGGATAATGCAAAGATTCAGAGATTCATCAATGGGTTTCTTGTATCGTTCAAAGATAGGATTGAGTTTGATGAGCCTAGATCGCTGGAGGAAGCCATGAGAAAGCTCAAGCACTGTTATGAGCAATCAAAGTGCATGTCTACATTTAAGAAATATTAGAAAGGTAATGAGAAGAATAAAGGAAATTAGGCTAAGAAGAGAGGAAATCCTTAGGATACAAATGAATACAAGGAGAATGTAGTGTCGCACAAGAAGTTCAATGCAACTAATAGAGGACATGGATTTTAGTCTTTGAAGGAGAACAAGGGTGATGGTAGGGATCATTTACAGTGTTATCCTTGTGGCAAGGATCATGGTAGGAGAGATTGTCCACAACATCAGGGTGGTAGACCTTATATTTACAGTGCTTAGGAGGTACAAACAGTTGGGGATGTTGAACAGGGTATTGCTCGGATTTATGCAACATTGGATGATATACAAGTTTATCATCAAGTATCTATTATTAAGATAGAAGGTAAGTTTCATGATCAATTTTTTTATATTTTGATTGACCTTGGGTTTAACTATAGTCATATCAGTACAAACCTTGTGGATAAGTGTCTCTTGAATAGATACGTGCATGTAGAATATTGGTTGGTGCAGTTGGCTATAGGTACCAAGAAAATAGTTCATCATTGGGTGAGACCTTGTGCATTTGATTTGAATGGTATATCTAAATCAAAACATCGAAATGTGCTTCCATTGGGATCATACAATATGTTGTTGGGTATTGATTGTTTTGTATGTTCACAAGGCTAAAGTGGATTTCTATGAAAAGGTTATTGAGTGCTTAGATGATGATGGTGAAAGGATACTTTTTGTAGGGAAAGAAGAATCGCACATCAATGAGAACGTTACAGCTATGCAAGCCAAGCACAGTAGTAGGATAGGGTGAGTATTATTTGCAATACATATTTCCAGTGATAAAGGTAATGATGTAGATGATGAAGTCTTGAAGAAGTATTCGACATTGTAGGAGTTTCATGATGTGTTTCCAACAAAGATTCCAGAGTTACCACCTCATAGGGAAGTGGAATTATCTATTGAGTTGATTCTAGGAGAAACACTAGCAATGAAAGCACCATACATGATGATCCCATGAGAGTTGGTAGAACTAAATTTGCATCTTAAGGAAATGCTTGATAAAGGATAGATAAGGCCAAGTGTGTGCCCTTGTGGTGCACTAGTATTATTCGTTAAGAAGAAGGATGGTACTCTTAGGCTATGCATTGATACATGTAGTTGAACAAGGTAATCATCTAGAATAAGTATCTATTACTAAGGATTGATGACTTGTTTGAATAGTTGAAGGGAGCAACAATTTTCCCTAAGATTGACTTAAGATTGGGATATCATCAGGTGCACATTAAAGAAGAAGATATCTACAAGACTACAGTTTGGACCAAGTATAGGAATTATGAGTTTGTTTTTCTTCCTTTTGGTTTGAATAATTCTCTAGCTACTTTCATGTGCTTGATGAATAGTTTGTTGCGTCCTTATTTGGAAAATTTTGTCATAGTGTTCATTGATGACATTTTTATATATTCTAAGAATGACGAAGAGCATGTAGAAAACCTAGGAGTAGTATTGAGATTGTTGAGAGAACATCATCTGTATGCCAAGCTCACCAAGTGTAGTTTCTTTTAGATGGAAGTTCATTACTTGGGACATGTCGTCTCCAAGGAAGGCATAGCAGTGGACCAAGAGAAGATTAGAGCTAATGTTTGGTCAATTCAATGTCCTTGAATTGTCAATCATAAATTGTCAATGAGGGTGAGTAGACTGATGAAGTACAGGTACACAATATGTGCTTAGAAGTTATTCATTAGGTCGTTATGTATTTGGAGGTGTTGTTTTTCAATTATATTAGTGTTTTAATTCTTAGGAATGTTGGTGAAGTTTCCTAGGAATTAATTTTTATCCAATTTATTTGTAGATGATGTGAGAATGGTTCTACTTGTATTAGATTGTTTCGGGATTTTTGATCTTAAATATTTATGCTGCACCTTCTAATCCTCTAAGTGAAAAAAGAAACTTATTCTATCAACTATGAATAAATATTGTTTGAACTCAATTGTTTAGGAGAGAACTTCTCACTCTTACTTATTCAATCTTTGCTCAAACAAAATAACCCAAGAAAGAACTATATTGTGAATTGAACACACTTCAATTATGATAGATAATAAGCAAAGGAAAGGACCATGCAGTACGAGGTATAAAGAAAATTGGATAACAATCTAAACTAGGTATAAATCAAATTAAAGTTCTTATGTAAATAACAATTCATTGGCGAGATCATTATGCTGCATTGTCACACAAAATAGAGAAATTGAAGAATTAAAGGAAATCAGATTATAATTGATTAAAACCTACCACTGTTTGTAGGGGGCCTCCACATAGTAGTTCAGAGCTTCCAATCAACAGAATGCTTGCACACAAAAACCAATTATATTCATGAAATTCACAAACTGTTCACAATTACATCATTCGACGTGCACCCAAATAACAGTGCAGCCATTAGTTTTATAGCAGGTCTCTTGGAATAATTGTATGAATATTTTAAGCCTAGTATCTCTAACCTATCTAAACATATATCGCTAAACTGTCTTTTTGCTATTTCGAAAGCAAAACGGTAAGGTTTCAACAGATCTCGAGTTTTGTTTTGCGTTAATCCGACAGTTGACTTGGAGTTTGACCGCAATCTCCTGTGCTTCTTTTAATAAACAATTTCAAGTGGATAGGAAGGTATCCATGAGGAAGCCATCCTCTTTCCATCTGCACCTTTTTCTACTAACCTGGAACTCTGTTACCTTGGGAACAATGGAGACAACTACACAAACCTGGATTAGCTACGGAAACAGACTGATTCGGTAGCCAATTACAACTATAATAAAACAATAGGGTATGAAGTTAAATATGAACAAGAAGACATATTATTGCATACCTTCATCAAAACTTGGTAGATATGGCTTTATTTAGGTGGCAAATATATATGAAAAAGAGAGGATCATTAGGCAAAAAGGATATCATGGTAGGACAATCTTCAGACTTTACATTCCCCCGGACTGGAGATGTTGTATGTCCTCATACACTTCTTCCTTGTCTTTTGCTTGTGCCTCTTTTTTGTCATTTCCATGTTTCATTGTTTTCTTCTTCTTGGCAGAGATTAGCATTCTAGGCTTCCTCATTAGAATTTTGTACTTTAAACTGATTATCTCTCTCTGCATAATTCTATTTTCTTTCTTTAGCTTCTTGTTTTTCTTATACCACAAGCTTAGATGTAGGATCAAATTATCACTCTTGGAAATATGTATCTCACTCTATGTCTTCAAGGCTTGATTTTAATTTTTGAGATATCGATTTAGTGTTTCTAGTTCAAAGATCTCCTGCTTCAAGATGTTTGAGGCCAATTGTTCATTCTCCTGGTTGCTTCCTTCCCCAAGGCTCCGAATTGTTTACTTTTTTGTTGTCACCATCCTTTCCAGTGATTCTACATAGTCATATATTTCTTGCTGAGTGGGGTCAATACCCGAAATATGTATTGGGCTTCCTAGAGGTGAGTTGTAAGGCTATGGTGATGATCTAGGTGACCCTTTTGGAGAATTCCTAGGGCTTTCATTTGGCACATCCCCTATTAGCTCATCCTCTATTGGCTTAATCTCTATTGGAGTGTTCTCTATTGGCTCCTCTTCAATTGGCTCCTTTTCATTTGGCTCATTTTCCTCAAGATTAATGTATTCTATAGTTTTTGAGGTTGTTTGTGGAATCATGCTCAACCTCATGCTCCTTCTCAACCCTGGGGTTTGTGTTTTCTGAACTTTCCCCTTTTTACTCTCTGATTTCTCTTCTAGAGGAGAGGTTTTAGTTTGTGAGAATTCTTCTTTACTTGGACTGACTTTCTTTCTTCTAGGGTTTCCCCTCTTCATTCTCTACAAAATTTTTACTATTGGCAGCTCTTCTTCTATTACCTCTGTCTGAGTTTGAGGTGCCTGTTCCTTTATCATTTCCATGGTTCTCTTTCTTCCTCTGAGGGCCCTACTGTTGCTTTTTTTTTCTCGGGGTTTTTCCTCAAAATGGTTCCTTATTAAGAAACTCTCCCAGTTATACCTTATACTTCAAAGATGAAATTCAACCAATATTTTACCAGACCATGATGATACATGGTGTTTTCTATGCCTTTAATTTTATTTTGAACATTTGTAGCCATTTTCCTGAGGCTATTCAAGAGGAAATAGGAGAGGTTCATCTAATGATCCTCAAGGAAGTGCATCATCATTCTAACATGATACAAATACATTTGCCTGAACCTACCTCACAAGTGATAAACTTATGAAGCACAAGTAATAAGTTTCTCCATTTGTTTTTAAGAGCAGAGCTGGGAATTCCTTTTTTGTAGACCGTAGTGTCCATGTTCAGATTCTTGAGGAAGACCTTCTAGTCTTCGCTATTAATCCTTTTGTTGTTAAACCATTTTTCTCCATTTCTTGGCAGCTCGGTGGCCTCAACAATAATAGACTCTGTTACTATGAGTTTTATGTTCCCAATTTCAGCTTCCATTCCATCAAATGAGCGTGCAAATGTCTTGGTTACCTCCTTGTGGAAGCCATTAAATTTCTCAATGAACTGCAACTATTGTCTTCTTTGCAGCAACTCCCTAGTTTGTGAGTACCCCTCTAGGAATTTCTTCCCTATTGGCTCAGTTCGAACGATTATCCCCATCCCAAAGGATTCTTTGCCTCGAAGATTGGCTACCTAGATAGGAATATGGGACTGGTAGGGTTTGCTAGCTTGTGGAAATATGAAGTGGCTGTGAAAGATCAAAGGAGTATAAGAAAGGGAAGAATGGATGGGTTATCATAAGGATTATGGGAATGAATCTGACCGTTATGCACATTCAAACTTATGATTTGGTAATTAATTTGGCAGATTTGGCATAAGGTCATGACATGACTTTTAAAGTGGTGGCAAATGATATTTTTTTAGGCATCCATTACCCTTAGGTTATAATGATTTCACTTTAGTACTATATCTTCTTAGTCATACATGTTATATAACCTTCCCTATTGTTAAATTAAAGCAGCGCGTACCTTCAATTTTCTATTGCTAACCTTATTTGTTGTCCTTTGATCTCCTGCAGGTACCTTGCTGTCAACTGTCCTTTAATCCAGATCACCAAGCACCCTTATAGACTTCAAAATTATTAGGCTGCAGAAATTTGTTTAGCTGCAGAAACTTGTCCAAGCTGTGGAAAGTTGTCCAAGCTACAGAAAAGTTGTCCAAGCTGTGGAAAGTTGCTGATTCTGCAGCTTAAGAGAAAGAAGGCTTTAGTGGATGAACTTTATTGTTTTTTTTTTCTTTTTAAAAGAATATTTGAAGTGCCAACAAATTGGTTTTCACTTTAAATTTTCTGTATAAACATGGAACAACATGTTGGTTTTCATGTTTATACATATTTTTTTTTTTCGTCAATAGTCTTGATTCTAACTGCACCATTATCAAAGACATTCTCAACCTCATAAGGTCCAAGCCAATGGGTTTGGAATTTTCCTTGAAAATTTTTGAATTTTGAATCAAAGAGCAATGCCTAATCTCCTAGATGAAACTTCCTTTCTTTAATGTACTTATCATGCCATCTTGACCTCTGTTGTTGCACTAAGTTGTTCCTCTAGAAGGCCTCTTGTCTAATTTCATTGAGCTCATTTAATTGTGTCATCCTTTGCTTCTGGGTTTCTAACAAGTCAAGATCTAACTGGACTGTTGTCTTATAGGTCTGGATCTGGAACTCTATTGGAAGTAAGACTTGCTTCCCATAAACAGGTTCATAGGGAGTATGTCCTGTAGTATTCCTTCATGTAGTCCTATAGGCCCATAAAGCTTTTGGAAGCCTTTCCACCTAGTCTTTCCTATGCAGATGCACAGTCTTTGTAAGGATAGCCTCGATCACCTTATTTGTGGACTCAACGTGTCGATTGGTTTGTGGATGATATGGAGTTGACTTCCAATGTTTTATCTTGTATTGGTCTGCTATCACTTAGAACTTTTCTCTAGAAGTTTTAAGAAGAAGGAAAGGACCAAGGTAACCACAAACCAACTTTTAAGCATAGGCTCTAGCCAACCTATGGCTCAAAGAGTGCTCTCTCTATATGATTTAGCTTTGTTTGTTGGGATTTTAGGCTAGTTTTGAAGGTTCAGGGGCTTTTGATTTGTATTGAAGGTTGGATGGTGGAATCCCTAAAATAGATGGATAGAATGATGTATTTGGACCATTGGGCTATAGAGTCAAGGAAGGGCAGTAGAACTAGAATTAACTCACTAAAGGGAGTGTTCAAAGGGCAAGCTAGCAGAGTAAAATGCAGTTCTTTGGGCCAGATGGGTGAAATGATCTTAACCAAGGTGAGAGAGCACTCAAGAATTCTCATACCAGGATTAAAATGAGGAACAAAGGATAATCATGAGCAAAGGGCAATTAAGAATCCTTTGCTATAGATTACAGGGAGACTACCTAAACTAAGGAGAAATCAAGAATTCCTTAACTTAGATAATTAGCAAAAAACATTAAAATTCATAGTAGTTAAAACAGAGTGCAATGAAGCAAATTCTGAGATATCGTTCCATATTATGGAATTCAGATTTTAGATACATTAAAGATTGTGGAAAAACTTTTAAAGAAAGATAACAACACAAGAGAAAATACATGTCTGCACTTCACTCTACACATGAATCTTGTGAAATGTCTTGTCTTTATTCATTAATCCAGCTTGCTGGTCCAATCAGTGATACAATAGCTTACAATATTTTGATCAACAAGTTCTATAGAAATGTCTAAGAATCCACCCCACATACTTCGAATTGTGAAGTATTTATACAAAAATTATTACAAAATATCTCAAAACAAACTTGAGATTTAATCTAGGAAATACAAAATATCTTCTTGCAGGAAGATAGAGACAGTTATTGAAGTGTTTCATGTTGTCCCTTTTATTGTGGTACTACTAGCTTTTATGGTTGGATTTGTAGCCCTCTATGGTGGCTTTTTGTTGTGGTCTTTTACGATGGAATCTTCTTTCCTTTTACCTTTCACCTAATACTCTTTGACACTAATAGACTTTGGCATGCTAACCTATTTTCATCTATTTACCTGGCTATTTTACTTTTACTGTGCAATAACTTTTTTACTGTAAATTTCTCACCGTAAATCAGTCATCTTTTCCCACTATTTTGCATCAGGTAATTTGACATTCATCATCTGCCTATATATCTCATCAACTTCAGTATGCTTGGAAAAATTGGGCTTAGTGATGAACAAATGTTTTATCTCATGTTGGAGAAAAACAAGTTCTCAAATGTATTATACAAAACTTTGCCTGTTGGCAGTGCTTTTATAGCTGAAGTGCTAGCTTGTTCTTTGGCTAACTGCCTGATTCTATTATCATAGTCAAGTTGTGTCATAAGTTTGTCATTAATGACCAATGGACTAGGCAATCCTTTCTCCCTCAAAATTTGGAATTTAGCCATGAATCTATCAATAGATACCTGCATGTTCTGGAACTTTTCTTCCAAGTTTAGCATTAGCTTTCTCTTGGAGAAGACCTTCCTTATTTCCAAAATGGTTTTACTCTTGTCTTCTATATCTAGCTCGCGAAGCTCATACCTGTTTCTGTTGTTCAGAAAGTGGATGAGTCAATTGGCATCCTCAGGCATGTCTCCCAATTTGTCCTTGACTTTTTGAATAACTACTGTAGCTATCTTTATCAGTTCTATCTGCTCAAAAGTAACTTGAATAGATGGCCAAATATCCTTGATGGAGTCAATGATATTGGCCCATAACAGTTCCTTGGCTTGCCCAAGGGGTTTCTCCAATGTTAAGTCTTTCTCCATAACTTTGATTCTTTCACTCATTCTATTAGCCTTTTGTGCCTCTTCCTTTTGCATAATTTGGGCAAGTTTGTAGTAAGTTTCTAAACATGCCACCTTTTCTCTTATTTTATTCATTTTCGTAGCCTGGATAGATATTTCTTGCATGGCTCTAACTAAATCTGCTGCTTTTTCTCCTGATGAACATGATGTTGTAGACTCTGTTTTAACTGACAATGCTATGGCAGGTGGAGCTGTAGGTGCTAGTGAAGTTGCCAATTTAGAAGGGACTACTGTATATATTATAGGGATGACATTTGTAGAAGTTATGGAAACGTCAGTTTGTTTTAATTGGATCAAGCTATCCAATTATTTGTATCTCTTAGTTGATCATTAACTTTTAGGACCAAGTCCATCAACTCTTCATGTCTGGTTTGGATCTCTAAGACTTCAAGTGTTTGCGGATGTTGCAGCTAAGGTATCTTCAATTGCTTCTTTAGTGCAGCAATATCATCATTCTTCTTCTTTATTAGTTTCTCAGTAGCTTTTATATCTTTGGGATCATGTCCCAACTCAATAACCAAGTCTTCCAATGACTTAATCCTTATATCCTAGGCCTGTGAGGATGCCTTCTCCAACATAAACTATGCTAAGATATTATTCAATGAGTTCTGTAGCTAATGGGTAGTTATGGCTTTACTTGTTAGGGTGCAGTATATCATCTCTCTAGCTTGTTCATGCAATTCTATCTGCTCTATGGGATGAATATCACTTGCCAATACTTCAAAGTCAACCCTCTTGAAATCTGAAGATGTCTTGGGCTGTTATGCTATAGGTTTGATAAAGGACATTTGATGTTTTCCCTCCTTGATCTCAAAAGTTGACATCAGTCTTGTTTGATTTGTGGGAGTGAGTTTCAGATATTGTGCATAATTCTAAGCTTTGAGTTTCTCATTCCTCATTTTGATTTCTTTATACCTGTCATTTATGTCTTGGTCCTTGTCAACAGGCCTACTAAATGAAGACAATTTCACACTTAGCTGGCTTTCCAACATCTGAGTCTGTGATGTGGATGGCTCTTGTATGTCTCCAGATGGAGTTGTGGGCCTACTTCTGTCTACCTCTGTGTTGGTTACCTGTGCTAATTCTTCTGTATCTTCCTGTTCAGAAATAGGATTGAGCCTTTGCCTTTTGGTGTGACTAGTTTCAAACTGTACATTAGATGTTTCCATGCCTAAAGTAGAAGCTCCCTCTCTATTTCTCTTGGGATTTATTTCTCCATTTTGTGGAGTTTTGCATGATAAGAGGGGTGCTGATGGCTGGCTCTTACTATTCAGGTACCTGTCGAAACAAGCTTTAATGAAACTTCCTTTCCAAATCACATAAGGAATTTTCTACATCTACCTTTGTACTGTCTCTATCTACCAGAATGTTTTCCACCCATTCAGATTGATTTGCATATCTTTCTATCTTTGGTATGGGGTGGTGGATATAAGGTCCCAACTTGGCCTTTTTTCTCAATCTAATCATGAATTCTTGAGGATAATACCTCCACATGAAACTCTGTTGGAACTTCAATTGCTGCAAAATTTGGTCTGCTTCCTTCCCTACCTCTCTAGAATTGCAAATGAAGGGGCCTAATTGATCTTTGATTCTGAACTAGGTTTTCTTCTTAGCTGAAACAAAATTTACTTCATCCAAGTTCATTATTTTCCTATAATACTCCAAAGCAAATAACCTCATGGGGAGGTATTTGGGTAGTTTATATGGTGCAAGCTAGCACCCATAAATCCTTATCTTTATGTGGTTTTGGTAAAGATACCAATCTCCCATTCTGGTTTGTTTGGATAGCTGAAGGACCCTTTTTATCCCTGGACTTATCCGAGGTGAAGGATTTCCTGTATGCATGGTCATGACTGGATGATTTGAAAATGGGGCACAGGCTTCTTGTCCAACTTACAAGAACCTATCCCACTCCCAAAGCTTTAAATATTCCCAAGTATTATTGACTAACCAATGCGGAATTAATAAGTGCTTGATATTAAGGTGCAAGCTAGTATTTGTTTAACTATTTAGGTGCTGTAAATTAATGTGATAAGGCTGATATATAAATACATATAACAGTAAATAATGCAGCAGTTAAACAAACACATAAGACAACAATTTAACTTGGAGTTCACCCAAAACTCTTGGGCTACGTCTCCTTGAGCTCTAGTCAACTTGACTAGGCTCTCTGGGATTATGGCAGGTCCTTTTACAAGCTCTTGGCTCAACTCCACTATTTTACACAGGAACAATGGGCTCAGAACACCATCTCTCCCTGGCTCTTGAAGCTCTCGGCTTTCTCTCTCTCGGCTCTCACTCTAGCTCTTGGCTCTAGCTCTTAGCTCTGGCTCTTGGCTCTGGCTCTGGCTCTTCTACTTTGGCTTCTTTGGCTCTCTGCAATTTACAGCTCTCTGGCCTTTCACTTTAACTCCAAGTGACTCCCTTGGCTGCTCTGCGCTTTAGCTTTTGTTTTCTATGTTGCTTGTTTTCATTCCCTTTTCTCAGTTGAGCTCTCTCTCCCAATTGCCCTAGCTTCCTGATTTGGCTTCAATTTCAGCTACAAAACCCCAACAACAACCTTAGCAACCAACAACAATTCTGCCACTCTGTCTCTGACATTCATGGCTTTTTAAGCCAATTGTTTTGTCTCTTTGTTTTCCCTTTTCTCAGGCTTTCTATCTTTCGGCCTCTGTCCACTCAAATCCCTCTTCTAAGCATTAGAAATCATAGCATAATGCCTTTTGGGGAGCTGGCCACCTGTTCTGCAACAGATGAGTGCATCGAGTCTTTTGAAATCCCTGAAAGGATCATTCTCTGTTTAAATAGGGAAATGCGTTCAAACACAAGAAAATTCTGCCAAAACACGTCTATCAGACTTCAAAACTATGAAATTTGCCTTATATTTCTTCGGGCCCTCCTTTTAAATCGTGTATCACATCCCCACCACTGATCTAAGAGATCTAGATCCAATGGTGGCAATTCATTTCGGGCAGCCCTTTCGTACGGGGTTTAATTGCCCAATAAGGGTGGTTTTCTCTCTCCTCATCCTGGACATGTGGCAGCCATTGTATGGGCTCGGGTGGAGCCCAGCCCAAACCACTTACCGCCTTTGGGTCCTCCTGAAATCCCACTTGTTTCATGTATTTCGTTTTATATTTAAAACACATTAAAATATCGTAAATATCCTATAACAATGGCTTTAGTGGGATTTGAAATATTTACGCAGTGGCGTTTACAAAACCCTTTCAAGTTTGTCGCATTGCATCAGCGCATATATATGTGGCCCACTCCATCGCATGACCCCAATGTGATATTGTGATATTGCAATCGCGTATCGCATGGGCCCAAGGTTTCCCATATGGCATGACTGATGTCGACGCCGATTGTGATCTGCTGATATCAGCAATCAACATATTGCGCATTACGGGTTTCTAGCTTTGCGTCATGCCATTGCCGATTGTGATCTACCAATATTGGCGATCGACATATCACTCGGCTCGATCCCTATGTTATATCACATGTGCCTTCCTCCAACCCGATATGTCGAGGATCGGTGATTGGGGGTGGCTTCCCTTTTTCACTTAATCTGCTCGTTTTCCCTGGTTCGATGTGATTTCCCCTTTTGAAGGGTTTTTTTTCTTTTTAAAGGATTTTGCCTCTTTTTCTAAGGATCAAAGGGCATTTTCCTTAAGCGATAACTTCTACATCCTAAGTCCATTTTTTCCCATTCAAGTTGCAGTAGATTCAGGAGGAGAAGATCTCTGCAATGGGGCTATTTCCAGGAACTTCCTTGGAATTTCATTTTTCCTTTGTGAGGAACACCTTGCCTTAGGAATCTATCCAAAATCCATTTTGGATCACTGGATGTACAAAAGATTCTATAAAATCTGAATAAGTGTATGGTCAGTCATACTTATGGAACAATGGGGTCCAAAAAATGACAGACATAGGCTAGCCTTCTGTATCCAGCTTCTGGAGGGGAAAATGAAATCTGTTTGGCTGATAATACAAGAACATATGGTAGAGGATAGATGAGTATTTGAATACTCTTTCATTGCTCGTCCTAGTGAATTGTTCATGCATCCTCTGAGTTATGAACTTAGCATAATTGTACACAACAGCAGGCGGCTGCCCTGGGGTATAGATTAACATGACAGAAAGGACAAGTTCTTCAACAAATTCATCAATCGAGTAGCCTAGGATACATAATATCATGGTGATGATTTGTTTTCCCCTTTCAGAGAACACAACATAAATATATGGGGGGGGTATATTTTTAGGAATGTGCTTCTCTTGAACAATGAAGTATTGGAACAATTGAGCCAACCTGGAGGGACTTATTTTAGAATACTGGTCTAAAAAATCCCCAATTAAGAGTAGGTTCAAGTTTGGTCCTGGTTGGAGTTGTAGCATTTCATTTATGGATTCAGCTGTAATAGTAAACAACACTTTTTGGTCATGAGACATTATGGTTCTATGGCTAAGGATGTAGCATGCATGGAACATATGAACCATTTCTGGGAAGATATGTACTTGGGGGAACTGATATTTGGGCAAATTTGACTCCCAAAGACCAATATTATTAGCATGGTTGAGGTATTTGTCCTACTTTGATAATGGATTCTAAACAATTTTCCCTGAGTAGATGTATCTTTGATTTGGAAATCCCTGTCAGCCAAGGGAAGGTGGTCGAGGTCCAAATGGGGAGTTGTAATTGGTCTAGCATCCAAGGCAATAGGTGCGGCCATAAATTAGTTCTTGCCCATTTAAATTATGTGTTGGGGGCTTGTTCAGAAGTTTAAAACAAAAATTGGAACTTCTTAGATGGTTTTGGCCACAGGTGTTCTTAAATTTAAGCTAATTTTCAATTAATTTGACTTAATGAGAATGCTTGAAAGGCTAAACTTTTCCAATTTAGAACATGGAGTGGTATTCTATGGTGAAATACCTAGACTTGGGCGAATTAGCTACAAATTGGTGGTTCGTGGCACCTGTAGTGGTTTGTACGGTTCCGGTACGGACTGGGAGGTTAGTTGAGTTGTCTGTAGCATCTTCTGGAGTGAATTTGGAGGTTTGTTGGTCAATTCAGCATTGGTAGGAGTCGCAAAGGTTTTCTCAATTTCACAGGGAAAATGAGTGAAAAGGATGAAAAGAGGGCCTTTTGGCTTTTTATAGAAAAACAATGGTTGTTTGGTGGGTTCATTTACAAATGAATAGTTTACGGTTTATTCAATTAAGCAAGGAAGCAATATTCGTGGACCATCACACCACTTTTGTGGCAAGGGTGGTTTTTAGGAGGGGTCACCTGATGTTCTTTAGAGCATGACATGTAGCATTCACGGGGTCAAGTAAAACCACCTTATTGGGCGGGTATAGGTAGGTGATCGGGTTTAGCTGATATGGATGTAGGCCGTCAGATGAGGAGGGCGGTGATCAAACGATAGTCGGGTGGAGAAGATGCGCAGAGGAAATGAATGGGAGTTGGCGGGGGGTCCATAGGTTTAATCTTTCGCAGTATGGGATTAGTTTAGGAATTAATCTTGGGTTAAGTGATCGGGCGGGGCTTAATCACGGGATTAATAACTTTTGTCAGGATAGGGGTCATTTATATAGTTTTTATAAAAACTAAGGGATTGGTTATTTATATAAGGAAATTAATTAATACGGGATAATGAAATTTTGGAGATTAAATAATAAAATTATAAATTAATATGAAATATGATGGGTGAAATGAATATTCCTTAAATAAAAGGGTAAAGTGTGATATTTTCATACTTCGCTTCATACTTAGGATAAAGTATTTTTGTGGGTTTTTTAGTAAAATAGGATTTACATAGGGGTGGTTCACTTTTCCTAGGTAAATAGAGTTTAACCTTCGGAAAAGTGGGTTTTATTAGGGAAATGAGGGAAAATGAAGGGGGGTGAATTTTCATGAAGGGGATTTTAGCACTTGTTGTCCATAAGTCATCATGTCGAGGGTCCGATCCCTCCAAAAGTCAGAGAAATGCTCTCAGCCTCTTTGACTTGTAGGATTCAAAGTACTAGAACTTATTTGTAGGAAACTTGTAAATAGAGGGGTGAAAGGAGTGAGGGGATGTAAAATAAACTGAATTTTAAACCATTGTGCTTGCTTTGTTTACTGCTTATGCCCATTTGAAAGATGCATTTAAAACATGACATAAGTGCTTTTGTGTAATCACTTGATCATTTTGCAACCTTTCTACTACTTACCCATTTACTCAACCTACCATTTTCTCTTCATTTTATTTTGGTGCATTTAGGCTAGCAAACCCTTATCAATCCTTTTTCTTTTGCAAAGTAGAATATCTAATTCTAAACTTATATCCTCCAAGGGCTTAGATTAAATTGATGAGCTCCTTTTATTTACTATACCTATCTAATGATCTGCCAAAATTAAAATGTTTTGTCATATTTTATTCTAAAACTATAAATATAAAATTCAAAGCATGGTATAATCAAGATTAAACAATTTGATTACCAGGGATTGTGGCATGAATAACGAGCTGCACACAATGATTATTATGCATAAAAGTAAATAGTAGTGGCATTTTGACTTCCACACTTTCATGGTCTATTTTGTGTTTTTGGGGTTCATATATTTTCATTTTTTGACCGTTTCTTATTCTTTTTCTCCTTTGATTATTCTTTTAGGACATACCCTCGTTACATTTTTTTAATTTTTTAATATGGATAACATTTGGAGAAAGCAAAGTTATGTACAATATTACAAGCCTTAACCTTAGTCGTTCAAAATTATGACTCCTATTGGTATAGGAATCTAACAGTGTCTCCACTTGGGGATGGCATATTTTAGTGAAATGTCAAGAACTTTCAAGATCAGTGGCCTCTGAATTGTTGTTGATGTTACCTTGAAAAGTGTTCCTCTATGCATCTATTTATTGATACTTATGACAATAGATCTTTCAAAGCTTAGGGCCTTATTTTTGGGCTTCAACTTCAAAAATCACCATCCAATGCAAACTAGACTTTGGAAAATAGAATATGAACAAATGGGAAATGAAAATTAGTAACTAGGTTCAAAGTAGTGTTTTAACATTCGACCATTCACTGGCCCACCTTTTGCTTCTGTACCATCAAGTTCTCTCAGGAAGAAAGCATTATTTCCTCTATAAGCATAGATGACATAGGGACCTTTCCATAGGAAATAAAATTTCCCATGTTTACCTTTGTCTTCCCTCCTTGAATCCCACTTTAGCACCTTGTCACCAAGGTAGAAATCTTTAGCTTTGGTTCTTTTATCAAAATTCTTTTTAACCCTTTCCTACGCAACTTGAGACTTGATGTAAACTTCTTCTCTGGTTTGTTGAAGATGAATAGTTTGGTTGATTCTTCTTTGGATACTATTGGGTTCAACCTGCAATTCTTGAAGTATCTTCATTACTGGTACTCCCAAAGAGGATGGAAAGACAGCTTCCATCCCATAAACTAGATGATAGGGAGAAGTACCAATTAATTTCTTAGTAGTCAATCTGTCTGCCCACAAGGCATTGAATAGCTTCTTAATCCATGTTTTCTTATTGTCCACTAGTAACTTCATTATGATGTTTACCAAGCTTTTGTTTGAGGATTCTGCCAATCCATTTCCTTGAGGGTAATAGGTTGTAGAATGGCCCAGGGTGATATGATACTTATTGTATAAATCTATCATTATTATTTATTTAAAGGCTGCTGCATTATCAGTACTGAACTTAGTTCGACATCCAAATCTTGATAGAATATTGGTTTCAAGGAAGGTTATGATAACAGTGTCTGTGGCTTGCCTTGAAGGTATGGCCTCTCTCTATTTTGTGAAATAGTCTGTGGCTGTGAGGATCCATTTGTGCTAGGCAGAGGAGGGTGGGTAAATTTCACCAATGAAATCTAAACCCCATTATTGAAAAGGTATTTCAACAGAGATTGGCTTTGACATTTGTGACAGGAGGTCACATATTTCTTGACATAAAAAAACAAGGTAGGCTAGTAAAAACCAGCTCTAAGGCTTTTATCTGCAGTGGTCTTCCAGTAAAGGTTTCCTCCATAGTCACCTGCATGAAACTCTTGTAAAACTCTGCCAGATTCATCTTTTAATAAGAAATTAAGAAGAATACCTTCATGATCTCTCCAAAAGAAAGCATTGTCTAATATACAAAATTTCAAGGATTTCATCTTTAAAAACCTGCTTTTAGTCCTAGATACTTTAGGAGGAGCTTGTAAGTTCTATAAAACATAAATAATATCAGCATACGAAGGTGATTCAATAAAGGCCTGGATGATTATTGGAGTCATCATCTCCTCTCCATCATCTATTGCTACAATAAAGTTTATATCCAAGGCCTGACAGTTCAATTCAGCCATGAGCTTGGGTAAACCTTGGCCTTAATTAACTTAGTAGGTTTGATTTCCATATCATACTCTAAAATAGTAGTAATCTAATTTCCCCTCTTGCCATCAGGACCATCCTAAGTTAGGATGCCTTTGACCACTGAATTTGGAATGTAGGCTACAATATGAGAATATAAAATGTATACCTTGAAGTCCTTAATGGCTTTAACTAAAGGAAATGCTTGTTTTTCCATTATATTGTATTTCAAGGGGGCATCTCTCAAGGCTTTGCTAAAGAAAGCAATAGGTTGTTCATAGCCCTCATCATTTTTCTGCAATAGAACTGCAGCTATTGTGTGCTCATAAGCAAAGGAAAACAAGATGAAATCTCTATCAAATTTAGGACTAATTAACATAGGTATTTTAGTTAAGGCCAGTTTAATGTCTTCAAAGGATTTTTTAGCCTCAATAGTCTATTTTATGGTCAAATATGTTTTCAGCATATTGTTAAGTGATCTAATTAATTATGTCAGATTAGATATAAATATTCTAAGCAAGTTAATTTTTCCTAAAAAGCCTTGTAACTCTCTAATGTTCCTAGGGTGTTGTATTTGCAAGATGGCTTCTATTCTCGCAGGGTCTATTCTTATACCATCTTTTGAGATTATGTGACCTAACAACTTTCATTCCTCTAATCCAAACAAAGATTTCTTGGGGTTTAAGGATATTCCCAATTTCCTACATTTAATAAAAACTTGTCTTAGATGATCCAAATGTTGATTATGATATTTTGAAAAAATAGTAATATCATCTAGATATATCACAAGGAAATCATGAATTTCTTTTGCAAAGGTTATATCCATAGCCCTCTGGAAAGTGGCTCCTGAATTCATTAGCCCAAAAGGAATTTTCACATACATAAGTGTTCCCCAAGGAGTAGTGAAGGCAGTCTTGGGTTGGTCATCTGGATGAACCAATATTTGATTGTAACAAGAAAACCCATCCAAAAATGAGATTCTAGTTGATCCAACTACACTCTGTAAAATGTGATCCATTTTGGGGAGAGGGTAATTATCTTTTAGTGACACTTTCTTGAGGTTTCTGAGATCCACACAGAGTATGATCTCACCAGTTTTCTTTCTAGTTGGCACCGAATTTGAGACCCAATCAGAAAATCTGATTGGTGCAATTATTTTGGCATCATACATCCTCTGAATTTGTTTTTTAATTGTAGGTAATAAGACAGGATTGATCCTTCTAAGTTTTTGTTTGAAAGGCTTTTTATTTTCCTTAATGGGAATTGTGTGTTGGTTGATGTTGGTGTCATAGGATTTAAGGTCCTCATAACTCCAAGCAAAAACATCCTGAAATTCTTTCAACAACTCAATAGATTTTACTTTTTCAGTGGGAGGTAATGATTTTGAAAGTTTGACCAGTTTAGGATTTTCATTAGTGCCTATATTATATTCCTCTATATCAAACCTTAATAGTTCCATTTTAAGTTTCCTAGGAGCATCATTTGAATCAAATAAATCTTCCAGAGGGGTTAATCCCTTTGGTAAGAAGTTATCCTTGAGATTAATTATTTTGGTTTCTTCACTGATTATTTCATCAATCTCAATTTTCTCTAAGTTATCTGTTACACTGAAATTTGTCACCATGACTATCTGCAGTTAATATGGCTCCATCAATAGTCATATTATCCTCCTTGTCAAGCCTCATACCTCTGCTCTTCATGTTAAACTTCAAAAAGAGAGAAAGTCACTTAAAAACATGTTTATCTCTGGGTACGCAGGTTCTCTCTACCTTGCCTGCGTGTACGCACTCCAAACACACTGTACCTGCGTACTTGTACGCTCTATAAGCTAAAGGTTGGGTGCGTACCCCTGTAAAGGTCAAAAGGCGCGAGTTTCATCTTTAAAAAGTTACTTGTGGTCACTTCTAGAGCCTTCTAGAAGAGTGTTTGACGTGTATTGAGCGCCTCCAGATGGTTCATGCACTCCTATGATAGAGGAACTTATCCCATCAAGAGAGGAGCTACCCCATCCAAAAGAGGGAGTATCCCATTGATGTTGGAACTGAATAACTTCCTCTAGAACATTATAAATACAGGCATTGGGCCAGAGGAGGGGAGGTTGAAAGCTGAACATTCCAAAGGGTAGATGCTGCTGGAATTAGGACTTCCATTGTTAACCTTGTGAGGAGAGATTACCATCCTTTCTTGTTTCATTTGGAAGTGGGTGAGCTTGTCAAAGTAGAGGAAATCTCTTGTTGGACCCTGGGAGGAGCTTGCACAGCACCAAGGCTCAGGTTGTAATGGTTTCTTTTTTGTTTCCTTAATACAAATAAGTCCATTCTTCTCAATGATTTGTTGTTAATGAATTATTCATGTACTCCTTGGTCTATGTGATGAATATGCTTTGTTTTATGAAATATTCAGGTGTTATGTAATCGTTTGCCTTGTTAGTGTATGCAGGTCTTAAAGTGAAGGAGGAGCTCATCTGGATCAGCAAGGCTGGACTGCTACAACAAGCGTTGGACCTAAGGTAAGATCGGAAAACACTTGGTTTCTCATAGAATAATGTATGTTTAGAGAAGGATTGCTCTTGTTTGGTTTGTTTGTCACTAGGGAGTCTTAGACTCCTAGGAGTTTAGGTTTGTCCGCAAAAATAACTCTTTCCGCATGACAAATTGGCGACTCCACTGGGGAATCCATTGATGTGTTTGATTTTTCCTTTGATCATTACTTTGATCTGAAAAGAGTCTTGTTCCTTTTGCTTTTTGGTTGCTTGACTGTGTTTTTGGGTGGCTTAGCTTAGGGTCGAATTAGAACTTAGGTTTTCTTTGTTTTACAGAAGTACGCACCCTTTGAGTTAGACACAGTGCGTACTTGTGCGCACTGTATCTATGTACACAGAGCGTGCACGCACCTGGTTAAACAGGCTGCATGCGTACCCTGTTAAAATTAAGAAAATTTCCCTTTTTTATCAGTTTTTTCTTTTGAATTTTGTTTTTCTTAGTCTTTACTGCCCAGATCCACTGGTTGACTGTCAAAAATCTTCACCTATACTTTTTCCATTAGTGTCGAAAGTTTTAGTGAAATTCCTTGAGATTTTAGCCTTAGGGTTTGGTTTTTATATTGGTCCTGTAGTGACTTTGGGTTTAGAAGTTGCAAAGCCTTAGATATCTCTGGTTTTGTCAGTCTTCTTAGGAGTCGGACCAGTCGCAATGTCAACCCTCGTGAGCAACCTACCTTTGCGTTGTCTCTTTGAAAAATTTCAATATTGCTTATTCATTTAAAGTTGTGAATTTCATTTTCAAAAAAACAAAAAGAGATTGAGTGTTGTTTTGATTAGTTTGTGATTCTGCATAAACTAGTCCTTGGATTGATTATTGCCAAGCAAAACATCCCGGAATCATCCTAGTAGGCTTTCGCTTCTTAGATTTACTTGTTAGTGAAAGATTAGGTAAATTTCATTTGATTTGCTTTTGAGTGATTTTTCATAGATTTTATAGATCTTGAAATTGCTTTGCTTAGATTAGTTTTACATGCTTTTATTAAATAGGAAAATATCAACGATCTCCTTTGCAAAGTTTGCTTTAGAATAGCATTTGACGTCTTTTGAAAGAGAAAGGAATTTTTTCGTGAAGTAAAGAGTGGTCATGTTTTGTGCGCTTTGAAAGATAAAGAGAATTGTTTCTTTGATTGTCTTTTGAGAAAGTTGTTTTTATTGAAAAGATTGCATTCTCTCGACTCTCTTAATTAGAACATTCATTGAAAAGAGAAAATTATCAAATCATCTTAGGTGCATCTTTTTAGAGAATTGGAGTCGAGTTTATACACCATCAAGTTTCATCTCCATTACCTCTGTCCTAAAGAACAGCTATTAAAATCAACGCTTAAAGTAAAATTAACTTAGAAATTTTTATTTTTTCTAGGGCTCTGAAGCACCAACATAGATCAGGCTAGTGCCTTGGAGTAGGCGAGTAATTAACTCTCCAAGACTATTAAACCAAACAAGTAGCTTATCTTGTGATAGAATAAATCCAGCTGTTAAATTTATATTCTGGGAAAGCTCCTCTTAAAGGAGAAGCACGAGCTCGTGTCCAAACTAGTGAGGGGATCAATCCTCCCTCGTTGGGAACGACGCCAGACACGCACGTATTACAAACGGTAAGCCTCAGATTATTGTTGAGGAGCCAGGGGATCACTTATTAGTAAACCTTGGATTGACCATTGTCAAGGAGCCGGTACGGGGATTGAGCTTGTTACTCTGCCCTTGCATGCTGTCGGAGTGTAGACTGTTCCCCCAGGTGTATTTGTTGTTGTTGGTAAACTTAGTGGCCATAATCTTAGGATTCTACCCAAGGTGACGGTGGTGGGAAGATCCCACTGTACCTGGAGCAGACGTCGGCTAGACTCACTTGGATTTTCTGGGGGGTTCACTTCACTCGAGACGGTTAAAGTGGAGGAACTTGGTTCAGTCTATTCATTAAGCAGGTTGTCGGGGTAACTGTTCCACCCGCTATTTCTGTACTGAATCCTACGAGGTTGGATTTCATCACAACAGTGTTTTTGGTCCGGAAGCTACTGTTGGTGTTTGGTTTGACGCCCTAGATTCTTTAGGCGTGTGTTTCAAAATTGATTGGTTCTTTAGCGACTTTAGGTGTTTTTCTTGAGATTTTACTTTGATTTCGTGTGTAGTAGTAAAAAGTCTTTAGCTGTGGCTGAACCACCGAGACGCTCCCGTAGACTTCGGGGCGAGTCTCCTGAAGTTGTTTCCGTGGCCGATTTATTGAGGCAAGCCCGTAGATTACGAGGTGAACCCCCTGAAGAGGTCCGGCCTTATTACGAAGGATTAAAACTTCTTGTCTCTCCTGGTGGCACTAGATTACTTTCACTTGAAGAAGGAGAATCTTCATTGGTAGTTCATTCGGATTACCAAAGTTTAGAAACAGGATACGATCCTGAAGCTGTTGAGGTTTCTGAACTTACTAGTAGTGTTACATCTGCCGGTGATACAGGTGAAGAACCTCAAATATCCGAACCTGTTACTCCATCTTCAAGTGTTCCTGGTTCACCTAAGGTAGAAAGAGTCATCACCGAAGATCTCCCTTCTGGTTTGATTTC
>APFE031256472.1:62923-81224 GCA_000404065.3 Pinus taeda | reverse complement strand
GTAGCTAGCCCTACGAGGACAGGAGAGGGCTCTCTCCGGGTCAATCTCGGCAAAAGATAATCAACAAGGTCGAGATGACTGAATTGATGACTAATTTTAGGCTAGGTATTAACTACAAAGAGTTTAGAAATTGATTTTTAAAGGTTTTGTTGAATTCAAGGGAAAGGCAAATTTGGGTGCGAGGATGAGGCACAGTTTTTGTAGAGGTCTACTTGGGGCAAGATAGGCAATTGTTTTGATGCCTTAAATCAAGTGATATGGGTAGATCAGACTGGTGAGGAGCTAATGAGAGCAAGGGAGTCTCAAGGATTCTCCTTAAATAGAAGAAAACAAAGAAAATTAAACAAATATAAAGGCAGAGCATAGCAAGTTCATGGATTCTACCTTAACACTTCATTTGTTTAATTACAGAAGATTCAATAGAGAAAATGATACACATACACAACTTACAAGTACTGAGAGAAACACACCATCAACACATAAAGCCACATGGATCCCAAATAGTGCTGCAAAACCCTAGTCTTTTCTTTGCCAAAAAATGCAGATAAGGTATGTACAATATAGTCTCAAGCTATTCCCAAGAGTCCAACCTCTCCCACCTCTAAAAATGATTGATAAATTACATCATATAGACCATCCTAACCCCTTTCCTTTCCTCTACGGGTCGAGCTCATCATTCTAGGAGCTGTTTGAACTAATTCTAAACAAGGAACTGAAATCTAGGTAGTCAAACAACTTACCCCTATATGCTAGGAAACTGATTCATTCATTTAATTTTCACCTCTTAGTGAATGAATCCTCTAAAACAAGTAAAAATGTGCCAAAATTACATCATACACATCAAATTACATCAAGCTAGGTCAAACACCACATCAAGAGGTGAAACTAGTCATAACTGGCCGAAATTTTGAGCTGGAAGGTGAAAATTGTGCCAAAAACCCTGTGGGCCGCCTGCCTGAGCCCTATGCACTGCGCGCCTTTCCACCTGTTTTTGGGGCACTTCCTGGCATCCAAATTGAGCTCAGATTGTCTCGTTGGAACGCCCTGGATGTCTTCTTTCCAACCCAAGTGGAATTTTCCAATTTGGTGTCCATTTGACCCTCCAAAAGTGCATTCTCCCAGAAGTACTTCCTGCTAGTGCAAAAGGTGGTAGAAAGGTGATTTTCATGGTGTTTTTGAGCCTTTTGGTCACCCAGAACTTAAAGAAATGCTTTGGCAATAGCTGAACATGTATAATTCATCATTACAAATCCAAAACTACAAGCCATTTGTGATTTAGACCTCTCAATCTTATGGGTCGCACATAGCACGCTACGTGTTGAGCTGAAAAATCTATTTTGCAATCCAAAAATTTCAAAATGACCAAATTTTCTCCAAATTCCTTGAAATTTGGGCTTAAGGTGCCTCATCAAGTGCCATGCTCATCCAAAGAGGCTTCGGCCAGGATTCGGAGTCGATCTTGCCTTTTACTCCGTTTCAGTGTCTTCCTGGTGCATGCAGTTCATTGATGGAATCTTTGTCTTGGTTGTATGATGTATTGTTGTCCACCTCCATGGTATTGAAAGTCTATGCCAAGTGTATGCTTGATTTTTTGAAAATGAGGAATGAAGGCTTGATGTCTTTGTCTTCAAGTGCCAAATATGCCAAAGGGAAATGAGGAAGAATACAACCTTGGTAACACACTTTTTCCAAACCCTACAAAACTTTTTATATTGACAAAGGAGGGTTTTCCAACTTGGATTTCTACGGAAAATATATCATGAACCCATTACATTAACCTTTCAAAAACCAAGCACAAGTAGTGAATATGAGCCTACCTACAAGTTTGTGCAGAGAGGAGGCAATTTGATGCCTTTCCAAGAAAATTTCGGGCTTAAAACCCAGTGCGCCACGCGACTCACTGAATGCGCCGCGTGCCTCTGATGCGCCGCGTACTGCATTTTTGTGCCTGATGCATCGCGTGCCTTACCCAATGTGTCGTGCGCACCCAGCTGCATAGTGCATTTTGCAGGAGGCTTTTAGAGGCATTTCTGGTGTCAAAATTGGGTGCAGGATAGCTCGTTGGAAAGGTCCTTGAGTCTACTTTCCAAACAAACTTGAATTTTTCAATTTGGAGTTCATTTTCCTTGCCAAAAATCAAATCTCCTAAGACTAGTCAAATTGAGCCAAATGAGGATGCCTCAAGGCAGAGTGCTTTTGTAGTCAACTTTTGAATGCCTTCCTCAACTCCAAATTGAGCTCATGATAGTTGATTGGAAATATATTTTTTTCTAGTTATCCTTTGACTCATCAAGAAAGTTATTTGGCCTACCAAGCTAGGAGAAAACTTGATTTTCCCAAGGTCACTTCAGAGGTGCATCAATTCTCCTGAGGCGATTGTATTTTTGACATTTCTCTAAAACCATGACACCTGTGTAAAAAGTGAGGGAGGTTTTTCTTCTTTGGCATGTTGTGTACAAAAACCTCTCTCATTTTTCCAAAATGCATCTTTTATTTCTCTGAAACATCTTTTGAGTGAAACTTGTCCTGATGTGTGAAACAAGGAATTTTGTCTAAATGAAGCGAAACGAAGGGGATAAGGGGCTTCTAAATTCTTGGGGAAATTTTGAGAAGTAGGGAGGGATGTTAGGAAGCAAGGGAAATTGGAATCTCAGAGATTGAGTGAGGGGAAGGGATCCAAAAGGGCAAAACACAGGCCTAGCCTAGAAAATTGCCAAGTTGTGGCAAGAAACTAGGGTTTGTGCAAAAATGAGGAATTTGGGGAATCTCAGTGATGGGAAGTGTTTGATAAGGTATATTAAGGATAGGGGAAGGTGTATGAACATCTAGGTACAAGTTTTGCTAATGATTTGACCGTCCAAGAGAAATTTCCTTCAAAACCCTAGGAGAGGGAAATGAACCTTGCCTAGGCGCAACTGAAGCACGAACAAGGTGTAAAATGACCCAATGGAACCTGACATGATGATGAAAACCCTATGAATTATGATAGACTCAGCTGAATAGCGACATAGACTGGCATTTGGGAAACTTTGAAAGGAGTGAAATAAAACCCTAGACCTAATGCCTAGTGACCAAATTTTGCTTGAAGACTCACTGAAATGACAAAATTTGACTTTGACACTCTGAGACCACTTTGTAAGAGCATATTTGATCACTGGAGGAAGGCTGCAAAGACTCACACTAACACCGGGATTCACCTCCTTCCTAGGAAGTCCAGAATTCACTGCCAAATTCAAAGTTGCATCCAATGTCCAACGCTACAGTCCCACACTTTTTTTCCTCTTGGTGAACAGCTACCAGCTCATTGTTCCAAGGCACACTCCCAATGTGCATATGGTTCCATCTGTAAATTCTAATGACCAAAAAAAATCCATCCATGACCTTCCCTTCTTTGCTACACAGTCCCTTGAGCAATCTAGTTATGCCATTCCATGTAGTCACTCACCTTCCAAGTTCCTTGACATCCCCTATCTTGGGCAATCCATCCCTTGGAAAGGTTTCCTCACATCAGAATTTGAAGCAATCAAGGCATATCCTTTCCTCAAAACCATCCTACCAGTCATAACATGCCCATGGAAATCAATGGACACAATTGGGCACTAGTGTCCCATAATGGCCCTGCTCCTAAAGTGCTTTACCATCATATCATTGCATGTTCCAAAATATTTCATTGACGTTTTTATTTCTTGTAGTCAGTTTCAACCACCCAACCAAGCATTTTCATGCTTCCCTATACCAAGCAAATAATTTCCATTAGACTCAAAATGAATTGAAATAAATTCAAATCATACATCATTGGTGGTTTGTCAACAAGTTACACTTGCACTTATGTTTACTTCCTAACACAACAAGTCAAAATATCTATTTGATCAAACCATTGTGTATAAACATGTCACATCTAGTTAGTTTAAAATGCAACCATCATAAATCATAATCATGAATCACATGCAATCATCATAAACCAGAATCATAGATCACATGTAACCATCGTAAATCAGAATCATAGATCAAATGCATAATCAAACTAATATAAAATATTGATACTTATACTTTAATCAATCCTTAGCTTCAATCTTTATCCTTGTTCCTTTCCGTACACACATCAGATCGGTTTCCACAACTAGTAACTTTTATTTTCCTCAATCACATACACATACACAATGTACATCACAACACATACACCTACACTCAGTGTACAACACAACACATACACCTACACCTAATGTACAACACAACACATACATCTATACCCATTGTACAACACCACAAAATACACGTACCTACACCTCACGTACAACACAACACAATACATGTACTCCACAAAGTAAAACACAATGAATACACATGTCACGATACCACAACTACACAATACACATACATATCCTGCAACACAACATGTACGAAATGCACACAATACCACATGTACCCCAGTACCATATGTACAACATGTACATGGTACCACCTGTACACAACACCACCTGCACAACGTGTGCACAACATCATATGTACATGACACCACCTACACAATGTGTACATAGTGCCACATGTACACTACACCACCTATACAATGTGTACACAATACCACATGTACATAGCACCACATGCACGACATGTTCCCAACACCACATGTACATAGCACCACATGCACAACATGTACACAGCACCACCTGCACACAACACGACTTGTACAACATGTACACAACACCACATGTACAATCATGGACACAACACCATATATGTAGATAACACTGCATATGCAACATGTAAATAGCACCATATGTACACAACACCACATATCCAACATGCGCACAACACCATATGCACACAACACTTCATATCCATCATGCACATAGTACAATATGTACACAACATTGCATATCTAAAATGTACATAGCACCATCTATACCTAGCGCTGCATAAACAACATGTACATAGTATCATATATACACAAAACCACATGTACACAACATCACAAGTACAACATATACATAGCAATATTACTTCACATCCATAGACCACACACTGACTCTACCAAGCAACCTTGCTTCTAGGATCCTTTCACTATTCATGCATGTTCCAATATGCCACTGATCACACTGCTTCCATTCTACTGATGTATCCCTCAACATTACTTGTCCGTAACATAAACATAAGCATAGTACAATCATATAATATCAATTCATATCCACATGATACTGACCTTGTAAATTTTTCAGGGTTACTCTTCCCAATTGATTCCTCATAAACCAGGAACCTCTTCATACCATTCACCTCCATAAGAAATCATTCTTCCACGAGAATGATTCTTGATGACCCTGTTAGACAATGATTCACATACATACATATATATAGATATAAACATTGGCATGAAACAATCATGATCCTTGAACACCCTGTCAGACAATTGCATATATATATATACACACACACACATGTAAAGACTAATACAAAAAAATCTTAACGACCCTGTCAATCAACCACATACATACATGCATATATACATATATATGCATTATCATAATCATGATCCCAACATAATTGCCAGATATCATAAGGTCTAGGTTAAGAGAATTTCCTTTATCCATGCACAACAGGCACAATATTTAGAAAAACAATTCCCAACATAGATAAGGCATATGATGCCTCAAATTCATTCACCTAACCTTTCTAGATTACCTTTCTCATGATTGTCCTACCACCGTCCATTTATCCCATTTGACCCAATCAACTCAACCGGTTGTCATACTCTTTCCTTTATCTACCCTTATACATGGATCAAGCTTCATCCAAGCCTTTCATTACTTGTTTGGTTTCATTCAGCTCTCCCCAAGCTCCATTAAATTTCCTCTTTCCCAACCAATTCCCAAGACACTCAAAACATAAAAGGAAAGAAGAAGAAATCCAACAAGAATAAAACCATGAAAACCAATAGCAATACAACATCACAAAAAAAGTGGCAAGGCCTTGCACTGGACGCAATCAAAACCCATAATAAATCTTAAACAAATCACAAAATATTGAAGGCACAAAACTAGTAACAAACAGCATGACTCAATCCCCATGGTTCCTAGTGTTTCCAAGGGAAAATCCAACCTAGCCCTTCTTCAATATTTCATGGAAGTCTCTTTTTCCATGCAAATCACTACATCATACTACCATATACACATAATTGTTAGTGCATAACCAAAACTAACAATATACTAGCTATCTTACCTTGTTGTACCAAGCACATTACCTGGTAGTTGAACACATCCTTGACATCTCTCAAGGGAATCCAATTCCCTTGAAAGATCTAGTTATAACTAGACAACATTTATTATACCTGTCAAATACACGTCTGTGAATGTAGCACATATCCACATAATTTCAGACAAGATTAGGTTTAAGAAGAGTTCCTGTATCCAAAGCATTCATTCATTTGGAATTGCGGTTTCCAAACATAGTCAAGGGAATTCTCACACAATTCCTTTATTTTACTTTTTTACTTTGTTGCAATCAATTCTTACTATGTATTGTCACATCACCCAACTTTTAATTATATAAATACATCAACTACTACCTTTTCACACTAATACAAAGCATGTTTCCTTGCAACTCCTCATGCATGTTGATCACATGTTCGAAAGATCAAGACAATAGAACTATTAATCTAAACTCAACCTTTATCAAGTCTAACAACCATGTCATAATCAACAATCAACTCGCATTCATTAGTCATAATAAATAATTCTATTGTACAAATTCCTTGTAGATTCAAACTGGTAATTGTAATTTACTAAAACAATAAACTTGAATCTACTCTACTCATCAGCGGAAACAATTAAATGATCACGAAATCACGAAGAATACAAGAGAAAGAATTCAATAAACACATTACACAATGATTTTCTGGGGAAATCCACAGCTAAAAACCCCTACTATCTATACATTGCATTAGTTTATAAAATATGAGAAGATTACAATGTTTTGCTCAAGCCTGAGCAACCTCTGCACTATCTCTATCTATATCACAGCTTCCTAGACAAGCCTAGGTCAATACTTAACCAATTTATCACTTGCCTAAGTCCCTATTTCCTTGCATTGCTTCCTTGGGAATTAGCCCCTATTAATTAGGGAAATTCCTCAAAGGAATTGTGCAACCCATCATAGTCCTTCCTCTGACCGCATCCACCACCAATACAATTCGAATGATTATACAATTGATAGTACACTGTCCCTAAACTCCAATCTCAACTAAGTAACTCTTAGATTTGACATGCATGCGTTATTTATGATTGAATCATTAGTTAATTGGTTGATCACTGAAGGCAGCACCCCACTCCTAGACCTCCCACTAGTTCCTCCAACAGTTGGAACTAGTTTAACTAACTTTAACTCAGTTAAACTAAAGTAATTAATTACAATTCAAAATAAACTCAACTAGGGATCCTATAATGTAGGAGACACTCTACATGACTCAACTTAGACCCTCAACTTGAATTAACTAACCCTCAATTTTGACATATTATGCATTGCATGAAAGAGATCAAATATGGCTAGCAAGGTGGTAGACTACATAGAATCTCCCTATGCATCTAATGAGCAGCATGATGTGGGGCACTCTTTTGATTTGGCAGATACATTGAGAAGCTTGAAGGAAGAGATATCCTTAAGGAAAATAATGACTGGAGCATAAAGGCAGAAGAGAAGCAAGCAGAGGTTAATGCAATACTTTTTTAGAGTTTGTTAGAACTGCAGCGACAAGGGCCACTTCGGATCATCCATGGAAATGAGGATAAAACTAATGGGGCATATGGAAATAGGTCTCCTGGTAGACACAGGTCAGATAGATCTGATAATGTGAGAGATGGCAAGTTGTTGGACACTCTGGATAGAAGGGGTGATGAGCATAGGTACTATTCTAGTTTGGTTCTGACAAACATCATGATTGCCACCGCTATCATCCTTACAGGAGGAATGATAGGGGATACTTTCTGGATGAATTCAAGAAAGAAAAACCACCTACTTTTGATTGATATGTGAAGAAGTCGGAAGATGCAGAGGCTTGGATACTTGGTATGAACAAATTCTTTGAGTTGCATGAGTACACAATAACATGAAGTCCAGAATAGCTATTTTCAGCTTGAAAGGTAAAGCATAAATTTGGTGGGAGGATGTTAAGTGGTCCAGAGACATCAGGACAGATGACTTGAGTTGGAGGGAGTTTAAGCGACTTTTTAGGAAGAAGTACTTGCCAGAGAGGCACTACGACAGTAAGGCCAAAGAATTATTTGAGTTAAAAATGGGGTCAATGACAGATGAAGAGTACACGACCAAGTTTCTGGAGCTATTAAGGTATGTACTATATCTTAAAGATGAGACGGTTAAAGATCAAAGAATTGTCAGTGGTTTTCCATTAGCATTTAGAGATCAGATTGAGTATGATGAACCTCAGTCACTTAAGGAAGTCATTGGGAAATTGAATCATTTCTATGAAAAGTTAAAGAATAATAACGAATCTCAGCAAGGATGGAAGGGGAAGGAAAAAGGTAAAGGTAAATGTCAGCCTAAGAGAAAAAGGCCTCAGAATGCAGATGGGAAAGAAAATATGGCACTGCAAAAGAATTTCAATGCAGCTAGACAGGAAAATGGGTCGCAACAGCATTGTAGAGGTAAGGGCACCAGTCGGTTGGAATGTTGGACATGTGGAGAGGAGAACCTTAGGAAATATTTTCTGTAGCATTAGGGTGGTAGGCCTAAAATATATAGTGCACAGGAGGCGCAGACTATTAGGGATGTTGGGCATAACATTCCTCGTATTTATGCAGCTATGGACAACATATGGGAAGAACACCAGGCATCTATCATTGAGATGGACAGTAAGATTTGTGATCAAGTTATTTATAGTTTGATTGACCATGGATATAATTATATCTATGTTAGTCCTGACTTGGTGGATAAGTGTGGTTTGAGTAAGGAATTTCATGCAAAGTCTTGGTTAGTGTAGTTGGCTATAGGTACAAACAAGCGAGTGCATCATAGGGTAAGATCTTGTACATTTGATTTGAATGGTATGCCTACCACAACACATTTGAATGTATTACCATGCATATCATGTAGTATGTTGTTGGGAATGGATTGGTTGAATCTTCATAGAACCAAGGTATATTGTTATGACAAAGCCATTGAGTGTGTTGACGACAATGGGGAACCAAGGCTCTTGTAGGGTAAGAAGAAAGCCACATCAGTTAGGATGGTGACAATTATGCAAGCGTAGCTACAGGAAAGGGTGTGTGTTATTTGCAATGAACATTTCTAGTGATAAGGGTAAGGAGGTTGAGGATGTAGATGTGTTGAGTAGGTACCCAATTTTACAGTAGTTTCAAGATGTATTTCCTGAGGACATTATAGATTTGCCACCTCACAAGGAGGTACACTTTTTGATTGAGTTAGTGCCAGGGGAAGCTCCAACATCAAAAGCACCTTATGGGATGAGCACACCTGAGTTGGTTGAGTTGAAGCTACAATTGAAGGAAATGTTGGACAAAGGATACATTAGGCCAAGTGTATCACCTTGTGGTGCACCAGTATTGTTTGTGAAGAAGAAAGATTGTACTCTCAGATTATGCATTGACTACAAGCAGTTGAACAAAGTGACTATCAAGAACAGGTACCCTTTGTCGAGGATTGAGACTTATTCGATCAGCTAAAGGGAGTAATAGTGTTCTCCAAGATTGAATTGAGATTGGGATACCATCAGGTACACATCAAAGAGGAGGACATTTACAAGACGACGTTAGGACTAGGTACGGGAAAGTTTGTTGTTGTTCCATTAGGTTTAACTAATGCTCCAACTATGTTTATGTTCTTGATGAATAGTGTGTTGTGTATGTATTTGGATAAGTTTTTTATTGCATTCATTGATGATATATTGGTGTATTGTAAAAATGAGGAAGAGCATGCCGAGCATTTAGCAGTAGTGTTGAATTTATTGAGAGAGCATCAGTTGTATGCTAAGCTCAGCAAGTGTAGTTTCTTTCAAATTGAGGTGCACTACTTGGGGCATGTTGTCTCCAAGGAAGGCATCACAGTAGATCCAGAGAAGATAAGGTCCATCACGGAGTGGGTATCTCCTAAGAGTGTGGATGAGGTGAGATTTTTCATGGGTTTGGCAAGCTATTATAAGAGGTTCATCAGGAACTTCTCGTATATTGCTTATCCTATCACATCATTGCAAAGGAAAGGTAACAAGTTCGAATGAACAAAGGAGTGTGAGGCTAGATTTGAGTAGCTTAAGCAGTTTTTGACACATGCACCATTGCTACAGATTGTAGATCCAGACAAAGAGTCTGTAGTTTGCACAGATGCTTAAAAGAGAGGAGTTGGTGGAGTCCTTATGCATGACGGATAGGTGGTATGCTATGAGTCCCAGAAACTAAATGAGCACGGGTAGAACTACCTGACACATGATTTGGAGTTAGCAATGATCATACATGCATTGAAGATGCGGAGGCACTATCTTCTTGGCAGGAGGTTTGTATTGAGGAGTGATCATATTAGGTTGAGGTATTTGTTTCACCAACTGAATATGAACACCAGGTAGGCTAGATGGTTGGACATGATTATCGAGTTTGATTTCGAGATCAGGTACATCAAAGGTAAAGAGAATAGGGTGGCATATGCTCTTAAAAGGCGGTGCAGGTAAATCACTTGGAAATTATGAGCTCTATGGGATAGACTTATAGGATAGGATCTTATAGGTAGGTCTGTAATATGTTAGGTATATGGAGATTGTGCACAGGTTGCAGTAAGGTGCTGGTATAGGTACAAGTGATATTATAGGTATAGGGTGCAAGTACATGTACATGTAGTGGTACAGGTATAGGTGGGTGTACAAGTACGAACACAGGTACAGGTACAGGTATAGGTGCAGATGCACATGGTATGGATTATTGTCTTATAGCATATGGATTAGCCAGATTCAGAGACAGGATATATGTGCCAGATAGCAACGAGCTCAAGAAGGTGATCTTGAGAGTGTTTCATGAAAAATGTTATTCAGGTCACTCGGGTTATCAGAAGACATTTACTACAGTGAAGAAATTTTATTATTAGCTGAATTTGAAGAGGGATGTAACATAATTTGTGGCCTGAAGTTTTGATTGTCAGTGAGTGAAGGCGGATTGAAAACATCTAGGTGTACTACTACAGCTGATCGTGATACCATAGTGGAAATGGGAGGTCATTTCAATGGACTTCATCACAGGTTTTCCGAAGATAGTGAGACAACATGATTCCATCATGGTTATTGTGAACAAGTTGATGAAGGTTGTACACTTCATTCAAGTGAAGTCTACATTCTCAACTAGCGATGTAGCACAGGTATTCATTAGGGATGTGCTCAAGTTGCATGGTGTTCCGAAGAAGATTGTGTCAGACAGGGATGCGAAGTCCACTTCCAAGTTTCAGAAGGAGTTATTTGTAGGTTTGGGCATAGAGTTGTCCTTCAGTACAACTTATCATCAGCAGACAGATGGACAGACAAACATGGTCAATAGGATATTGGAGGACATATTGAGGATGTATGTGATGCATCAACAACAAAAGTGGGAGGAGTGTCTTCCACTGGTAGAGTTCACATACAACAATGGTTATTAGGAATCACTGACGATGAGTCCTTTTGAGGCATTGTATGGGCAGAGTTGCAATACTCCCATCAGTGGGAGTGATTTGGTTAACAGGGTACTTATTGGACCAGATATGTTGGCAAACATGGAACAAGAAATGCAGGTGATCAAGAAAAATTTAAAGGAAGCACAGGATAGGCAGAAGAGTTATGCATATAGGAACAAGTTGTTCAAAGAGTTCCAGGTTTGGGAATAGGTGTACTTGCGCACCAAACTAAAGAAAATCTCCTCATGGGTTGGATCTTATGCCAAGAAAGAACCACGATTTTGTGGACACTTTAGTATCATTGAGAGGGTTTTTCCAGTAGCCTATTGACTTGCACTACCTTCAACAGTGAAAGTCCATGATGTTTTCCATGTGTCATTGCTTAAGAAGTATATTAAAGATGTTGATCATGCGATTGACTGGTCTGTATTGCAGGTGGAACCATATGGAGAATTTTAGCTAGAGCCTTAATGTATATTGCAGAAAAAGGTGCTCATGCTCCAAAACCGAGCAATTGAGCAAGTTAAAGTGCAGTGGAAGCACTTTGGGCCTTATGAAACTACATGGGAGATGGTGGATCAGATGTGGCCTATGTATCCTTTCTTGTTTTCCAGTTGAGGCAAAGCAGTTTTGAGATGGTGTTTTGATATATGCTTTGATATGGTGTTTTGGTATATGTTTTGATATGGTGTCTTGGTATATGTTTTGATATTATGTCTTGGTATATGTTTTGGTGATATTTCTATATGTACATATGTATATGGATGTAAAGACTTCCATGAGATATGTTATAAAGCTCCACTAAGTGGTATGGGTATCATGTCATTATGATTATGTTGTCATGTTACTATGCTATCATTTGGTTATGTTATCATGATGTCATGTGGCTTGGAACTTAGCAGGATGATCATTGTAAATATTGCATCAAGTTATGTTATAAAGCTCCATGAGTAGTATGTCTTCTTTCTAGTGGTTTGTTGAGATATATGTGTGACTGAACACCAAGAATGGTGTCCCCTAAGGGGGAGGGTTCTGTAACAACCCTGTGAAAATTCCATGTAATAAAAGTTAAAAAAAAATAATAACCATGATTGATGGGACATCCTAGGGGGGTGTTCAATTGGTTGTTTATGGCTAAGGAAATTGGAAAAGGTAATGGCTAAGGATTTCAAAAGAAAAAATGGTATTTTTGGCACATTTATTTATGAAAATAATGGAAATTAGGAGAAAATGGAGGTGAAAGCATGTGAGGAGGAAATTGAAGGAAAATAATGGAAAACGAAGAAAATATAGGCCTCATTCATAAAAAGGCCTCTGAGGATCAACTGGTAACCTTTTGTCAGTTTAGTTTCAGAGTTATCTCATTATTCTCTCTCTCACACTCTTGGACACTTAGAGTTTTCTTGGAGCACTTTGGCATTGGAGTAAGAAAGGAAAAGAAGGCAAGAGGAAGTAAAGATCAAGAAGGAAAAGGTAGGATCAAGCAGTTACAGCAAGCTTCATTGTAGGTTTCAACTTGCATGTGTATTTTCCTTGCTAGATTTGGCATACATGGGATTGTGTGCGGTTCTTTTCTATCATGGAATGGGTTTTGCCAAGTGTGATATTGATCTTTAGCCTGGCCTTGCCATTTCCTGATAGCTTTGATGAGATGGGTTTCATATTCGGTTTATGTGGGATGCTTGGATGGATTTGAAGTTGAGTGGGGTGGATCTTTGAAATGACAAACACATGTCCTAGTATTCCTTGAACCACACTGTGGATCATGGTAAAGCCACTGGCCTAGTAACCCCTGAGCCAAAATGTGGGTTGCGGTAAAGCCAACATTGTGTGCCTTGGTGGGTCTAGGAATCCTTACCGTCGAATGAAATGGTATATGGTAAATACAAGTGGTGGATTTCTCTCCGTTGGGCCTAATAGTCCCAGGATGGGATGTACAATAAAACCTAGAGAGTGTGTCTCAGTGTAGGGCCTAGTGATCACTTAATTAGACTGTGGATTACAGTAAAGCCTGAGAGACTAGGAGGAACTCAAATTCCTCACGATGTAGGTGGAGAACTCTGATGGCATCTGTTGGGCGTAATAAACAACCTAACATTTAATTGTCAATCCAGGAGTTTATAAACTTAGAGGCACAACACTGGAAATGCTAAAGAAAGACTTTAGCAACCTGCACTAGTTAATACAATGACATCACACCATTCTGGAAATTGGATTCACTCAAGAAAAATACTTGTCACAAGCTTAAGGAAAGGAACCTCAAATCATCATAAACAATCTTGATTAATGAAAGGAAAAAAAGGCAGATATCTTAGACTAAATGTCAGTGCAGTCATAAGACAAGGAAATAATTAAACTGTTAGTTGCATTTGTCTTTGTTACAAGTTTTCATTCCTATCTTGAATCATTGTTCCTGTACTGCAACAATGTTTGTGCACTAGAACGATGTTCATGTACTAAACGATGTTCCTGCACTGAAAGTATGTTTTGTCCCTACACTGAGTATATCGTCCTTCATACAAGAATTCTAGGTTCCTGTACTAGAGTACTATGATCATGTACCAGGGTATCAGTTCCTGTATCGAAACAAAGATTCTTGTACTAAGATATCAATATTCTTGTACTGAGCTTCCAAACCACTTTCATAAAATGTAAAGTGTGCTAACTAGAAATTGATTTCAAAGAAAACTAGAGCAGAGGAAATAACCACAAATAATCAAAAGACTCCTTATCTAATCATTCATATGGAAGTGAAAAATACTTCAAAAGTCAAAGGAAAATATTTAATACAACAGTAAACTTTTTCATATGAAAAATGATCATCTAATATAAATACAAGGCATGCCTTCTTTCAAAGATGATTGTTGTCATATGAACCAGCTCTGCACTTTTATAAAATGGAGGTTTTAGTTCAAAGGTCCCTTCACTAAATTTGTTATGAAACCAACTCACAAAAAGATAGAAAAGAGAGATCAATGCCTTCAAAATAAGCCTCTTTGAGGGGGAAACCTCCTTTACATTACACAAATGAACAATTCTTGGATGATACAAATGACAAGACTTCCTTTCTATATATAGGAGTCTAAGGGGTCATAGTATAATCATAGCTGACATAACAATAATAATGTAAGGGCACAAGAATAAAAATAGTAGGCTTATATGGGGCACAATAATAACAATATGGGGACTACGTGGGCACAACAATATAATAAGTGGGTTGCACTAATAACAATAAGGGGTTACACTAGTAGTATAGGGACCTAACAAAATTCTGGTCTTCAACTAGATTACTTTCTTAGAGAAATGAGCACAAGTATAGATCTATGCAATCCAAACAGTGTTTCATTAAATCTCATGGAGATTTAAATAAATTAACCTTAAGTTACACTTTTATGCTAGAATGCTTGTAACTTATACTCAGAAATAAAACATGTTTGCATAAGGAAAACATGCTAACTTGCAGAAGTAAAACCCTCACTGAAGTAAACTTCACTTGCAAAATAAAAACGCACCAGTGAAAGTAAACTAAAACACACCCTTTTGCAAAAATAAAAATACATAGTGCATCAAAGGAAAGGAGTGTTGTCACGACATGTAATAAATAAACACACCACACCCACACACCTCGAATCTGAATCAAACACGATTTATGAAGAAGACAAAACCTGTTAACTACATAAAAGAACAAAATACTTCCAGCCCAAACCCTGCATAAAAAATAACACACCTTACGAAAGAGGGATAATGAGATGGGTTGGTTGGGCCCTAGCCAACCAGCTTGTTTGTCTATTACGAGATCTAGAAAGTCAAGTGCTCAAACAATGCGTCACATAAAACATTAGAATAGGAAATGAACAACTGATATAGCTCCTTGGATTAACTTGAATGTTTGTTGCAATTTTAAATCAAATCTTTGAATCCATCCTCCAAATGATCATAGGGAAGGGGGAAGATCCCCCTAAACTTGATCCAACAGGATGGAAGTGCGATATTGGTGTTCTCCTCCTCCCCCTTATGCTTGTATACCTCTTTTTTTAATAACATTTTTTACATTACAAATTTGGCTTTAGACAAGCCATTCCATTGCAAAAAATATGGGGATTGAATCCCAACTAATTATCATCAATATAATATCATTACAACAATTTCCCCCTTGAATGAATGCAGATTTGATACGAATTTTCCAAATCTGGGCAGATTCTGGAATTTTGGGAAAATTGATATTTTTAAAAAAATTGCCTCGAAAGAACTATTTGTATCTTCTTAACCATTCCGAATTTTAGAAAATGGCCCACTTCTAAGTTAATTTCCCGTTATGGGAAAAAACTCATGTTTCAGAATTTTAAGATTCGCTATAATCGGCATGAAAATCAAGGAGGAAATCGACAGTCTAGAAACTGTTGTGAATTTGGGGCTGAAGCATTAACTATTCCCTAAATATAAATCCTTATGACCTGGGTGTATCTTGACTCATGTGGAAGTGTTTAAAAAACATTTTGAGAAAAAACCTCTTTCATATTTTCCCAGAAATGTGTCAATGTATGAAAGCCCCAAATTGGTGTGGGAATGTTGTTGTAAACATTAAATTGGTGCAGGAATTCGATGCGTGGTGCAAGAACCGTTGTCGTATAGGTAAGAATGTAATTGACCATGTTTAAACCTGCAAACACAAAAACCATATGTAATAATGGCTTAAATGTCAAATCTTGTTAAAACAAGGGAGATATGTTACACAATAAATATTACTTTATTGCTTCTAAGAATACACAAAATGTCGATAATAACCATACAATATAAGCAAACTCACAAGGTATTTCCAAATAAAAATGGATATAAAACAAGACAAAACACATGCCTAACATCCCCCCATGCTGATCATATTGCATGTCCCCATGCAAGCAAACCAATTGTGTTGAAAATGCAACAAGATGATGGAGCTTAGTGAAAAGAAGTCGCCTTCACCAAGTGGACCTTGGCTATTTTTGGCGCAAAGTCTATTTTTAGACTATGTCTATTTTTAGACATATGGATCATGGTTTATGAGTTGCAGGATGCTATTTATGGATGATTGGTCATGTTGGTAAAAATAGATGGACCTCTATTTTTAGACATATGGGCGGAGTCTACTTTTACACTGCCAGTCTAAAATAGAACAGTCGAATATTATTAGCTCTTAATAATACTTGGACTATAAACATTATCTTATCCTCTTGCAGCACTTCAGTTCAAGCTACAGATGTGGCATATGCAACTGCCAGAAAGAAATACGCTTTTCCTATGGGTTAGTTGAGCTATTGCATGAAGGACTTCAGTTAGAACTCAAGTGATTGAGTTTGGTGGAGTTGATTGAGGAGTTGATGGAGTTGCGTTCAGTTTGACTTAGTTGAACTAGTTGTATTTAGTCTAACTGAAAAATACACTAGTGATGAGTGGTGTGTATTAGTTATTAATTAATTCACTAATTATTAACTCATAAATCAACTGAAGAATACAGCAGTTAACTTAGTGCATGGACAATTCAATGGAGATAAGTGTTAGACGTGGGTGAAAGGGTGAGATCACTATTAGTTGTGACTATAGTTGTGCATGAGATTTGCACAATCATTGATTGAGATTGCCAATGAGGATTGCACAGTACATTCCAAGGGAATACGAGCTTGGATCAGGTCTATTCTCAACAGGGATTGTGCAGTGGAGGCAGGAAAATAGCGGAGGAGATTTGAACCTGTGACTTGATTCAGATCTGAGCTAGTTTGTGTGTAGCAGGTGGAGATAGTATTGAGTACTTGTGAGGAGTATTGTACTATGTATTGTTACATGTTCTCGATCATTATAATATACAGATAGTTCAGGGTTTTTAGCTGGATGCTTTCCCCATTACATACTGTGTTGATATGTGTGATTGATGTTTCAATGTGCGCATGTGATTGTTTCTTAATTCCACAAATTGATGATCAATGGTAGAGGAGGTTATGTATTATGCATGCATTATGCAAATAGTGTATAATCAGGATAATCTCTGTGAATACGTGTTATATTATTCAAAATTTCTACATGGTATCGGAGCTAGCTGATTTGTAAAAAAAGTTCTACATGATATCAGAGCAAGGATTGATCATCAGATCTATTATTCAGGAAGTGATTATGTTTTATTTCTTTAGGCAGAGTCTGTAATTGGGCCAGGTAGCCTCTAGATTCATCCTTCTTTTGGAAGGTGAGATATCCGGTGAATTCCCATACAGTCAATCTTTGTACGAGAAATACTTTGTTCTCACGAATTTTAGATCAAAAGCGGTTGAGTTTTGAGCTAGTGGAATTTGAATTTGCAGCAGTGTTTTCTTGGTGTCGAAGTTGAAATGTCTTTCAACGGATTGTGATTGGAGTATGCCCTTGAAGGTAGCTCAAATTATATTTCATGGAAAGACAGGATGGAGGCGGTGTTAGATGACAATGGGTTGAAGGATTTCATAGATGCTGAATTCCCAAAGCCTACTGATGCTGCTCAAGTTGAGGCTTGGCGAAAGAAGACAGCAAAGTGTCGAAGGATTCTGTTGGAGGGCGTGAAGGATCACATTGTATCCATCCTGCATGGAAAGGCTTCTCCATACTTGATGTGGAAAGCGTTGATAGATTTATTCCAAAGCAAGAG
>APFE031256472.1:10465-62903 GCA_000404065.3 Pinus taeda | reverse complement strand
TTATGGATGATTGGTCATGTTGGTAAAAATAGATGGACCTCTATTTTTAGACATATGGGCGGAGTCTATTTTAGACTGCCAGTCAAAAAATAGAACAGTCGAATATTATTAGCTCTTAATAATATTTGGACTATAAACATTATCTTATCCTCTTGCAGCACTTCAGTTCAAGCTACGGATGTGTCACATGCAACTGCCAGAAGGAAATACACTTTTCCTATGGGTTAGTTGAGCTATTGCATGATTAACTTCAGTTAGAACTCAAGTGATTGAGTTTGGTGGAGTTGATATTGAGGAGTTGATGGAGTTGTGTTCAGTTTGACTTAGTTGAACTAGTTGTATTTAGTCTAACTGACAAATACACTAGTGATGAGTGGTGTGAATTAATTATTAATTAATTCACTAATTATTAACTCATAAATCAACCAAATAATACATCAGTTAACTCAGTGCATGGACAGTTCAGTGGAGACAAGTGTTAGAGGTGGGTGAAAGGGTGAGACTACTATCAGTTGTGACTATAGCTATGCATGAGATTTGCACAATCATTGATTAAGATTTACAATGAGGATTGCGCAGTACAAGCCAAGGGAAAACGAGCTTGAATCAGATCTATTATCAATAGGTATTGCGCAGTGGAGGCAGGCAACAGTGGAGGAGATTTGAACCTATGACTTGATTTAGATCTGAGCTAGTTTGTGTGTAGCAGGTGGAGATAGTATTGAGTACTTGTGAGGAGTATTGTACTATGTATTGTTACATGTTCTCTATCATCATAATATACATATAGTTGAGGGGTTTTCAGCTGTATGCTTTCCCCATTACATACTGTTTTGATATGTGTGATTGATGTTTCAATGTGCGCATGCGATTGTTTCTTTAATTCCGCAAATTGATGATCAACGTAGAGGAGGTTATGTATTATGCATGCATTCTGCAAATAGTGTATAATCAGGATAATATATGTGAATAAGTTTCATATTATTCAGAATTTCTACATGGTATCAGAGCTAGTTGATTTGTAGAAAAAGTTCTACATGGTATCAGAGCTGACTGATTTGTAGAAAAATTCTACAAATTGTTGTATTGTTGCTCCCTTGCAAAAAAATAAGATTTCAATATCCCTACAAAATTTCATTCTATATATAATTGTCCTAAAAATGGAGATATATGTTGGTTTATTTCGTGTTGGATTACTCATTCATTAATATTTATTCCAACAAAATATGATACCATGAAAAAAATGCTAAACTGCAAGGATAGTGTCATAATGAAATAGACAACCATCAAAATTTCCATAAAGCATCTCAAGAGTAGTCTTAGATAGAATTGTTTCACCTCAATAGCCTCATTGAAAATAAAAGTGATATGATTTGAAAGTCACAATGTTAAATATGGATGAAAATAGGGAAAAATAAACATAAAAAAACAATACCTTTCTGTGATGACCATATTACCATTACCCAAGCATACAACTGAAGCTACTCTTGTTTAAGCAAAGTGAATCACATGCAATAAGGGTCCCACATCCATAAAAACCAAATTATTTCTAAAAGATAGAACTCAAAAGCACATTACTGAAAGGATCTTAAATTCATTCTCAGAGAGATTTGATAATGAGTTCAGGGAAAGATGAAAACAACTAGGTAAATAATAGTGTAAAATTAACTTTAATACCACAAGATGGCCCTTTTGCCAGCAGGCGTCTATGGCCTTGACAAGGATGCTTTTTAACCCAATTAAATGCATGTATCCCACCTATTAGATATAGATTCAAAGTCAATTAAAATAATTTACTTTTACTTGGGAATTAATTGAAGGCCATTGTCCTAGCTTGGTAACCAGCGAACGATAGTACCATTAACAAGAGATAACAAGAATGAACAAGCCATCTCGTGATGAGACATCTTGTCTTCCAACTTTTCAACTGAAATCCATTACCCTAGCTTGGTGACTAGTAACAGCAATGTCATTTTGCCCACGAGGCTTTGGATTGACGGTGAATGGGTGCATTGTTAAGGCACTCCTTGCGATAGGTCACTAGTTCAAATCCCCTGTGGGTACTTAGGTTAGTCTTAACTAGAAAAAAAAAACGGCAATGTCGTTCTCATTAAGACCCATGATCATAGTAAGTCAGCTCTTAATGAGACCTCCTATCCCTCAAATAATATGTTTATGTTAAAAAAACTATGATTGTGATCAACCTTAAATAGATTACTTAATAGGAAGGGAGGCAAATTATCTCCTTAAGAGCACATGATGGTGTTAAAAGTTTTTAATTATTAATCTTTACTGGTTGATCCTTCTACCCTAAAGACTACTTTTAAAGAAGACATCTCATATAATTATTGAAAGATTCATCAAGTTGATCATGCTAAGGTTCTTATGAGTGCTTGTTATGGTTTTATAGGAGTGGTCCACCATAAGAGGCTTTTCATCAATACCTTCAAAGAGAAACTTGAAAAGATTTCATGGATGGAAGTATGTTAAGCTTATGAATGGAAAGTATAACAATAACAATCCCCCTAACTCACCCAATGAATAATATTAGCCAATAATCAAAGTCACTTTATAAAATATGAGGCATTAAGAGTAAATTGCTCCTGATAAGTCTTACCACAAGAGTTCATTATGACAGAAATTTCAATAGTTGTGCCTTAGGAATTGCAATTTCAAGAGTTTCTATAAAAAATTTATTCCAAATGGCATTTTTATTTATTGTTTCTATATTACCCTACCGTAATTTAAAGAGAGGAATATTTCCTTCAAGTGTAGGAATACTTCCAATGTAGCCATGTGCATAACAAAATACTAAAAATACTCACACTCAGGTTTAAAATGTAAACTTTAACACAGAGTATGAGAAACTAACTTACTTACTTGATATGGTACCAAGAGTTTTTTAATGATGAGGGAATGGCATGTACTAACAATTGTTTGCAACCAAGATTCAATAGGACCCACATATTCATGGTTCTCCAACTTTTATAGGTCTTCCACAACTTGATTTTTTCTCTCTTCAGGTTGACAAGGTTGGTTAAGGGAAACTCTAGGGTTATCTTCTTTGTGAGCTTCAACAACAATTTTCAAACAAGTTCTAATCATAGATTGCTGCTCTAATGGTTTATGGATTAAAGTTTCTTCCCAAAGTAAATGTTGTGTGGTAATATAGGAAGTTTTTGGATTGAATCCTCTCCCCTCTCTAAAATATATGAAATTACATTTGCTAGGGGGGCGAGTAAGAAAAATAGGTGTTTTAGATTGAAGTGCAACTTGATTGTTGAAATTAGGGTTTGGTTGCACAAATGGTTGGGACCATAGAGAGGGATAACATGGTGGTACATTAGACGGGAATTGCAATTGTTGTGGCTCAGGTAATGGAATTTGCATGGGGAATTTTCCTAGAGAGGAGGCTCCAAACCGTCCTTGAGGTTGCGAGAATATTTGGCTCGAGGGAGAGGGCCATTGTGCGAATATGGTGGTGTATTGAATCAAAGGAGGATTATAAGTCTGCCATGGAACTGTGTGGTTGTAGATGTGTTGAGGAACCTACTGGGCACAATAAATATTACTCCAAATATTAAATGATGATGAGTTTTGAGTTATACCTGGTGGTCAATTTATTTCCTTACTTGATTCCTTAAATACATATTGAAACCCCGACAACGATGGGAAATAATTTGTTGAATGATCCTCCTTACATTGCTTCCTTTCTTCCTACAAATCATCCAATTGTAAATTTAGAAAATATTTTGTAGCTCCTATTTTTGTAGTAGATTCCAAAAATTGAAAAGAAAGTTCTCGAGAATTCTTACCGATCTTGGAGATTCCTCTTGAATAACTAATGCACAATTTACAAACATCATAATATGGTAAGTGAGAATCATCACCTGCTCCTATCAAATTTAAAGGTTCTCAAAATTCATCTTTGATTCCTTTGAGTAGGAATGTTTTCAAGGTCTCTCTTACCAAATTCTTATGTTTTGATTTTTGGAGGTTGCATCTAAATTGCTCCACATAATCCTCCAAGCCTTCATTTTCCCCTTGTTTTATTCCAAAAATATCTTCACCGTCCTCGCAGTAGTCTTGATATTTCTCCAACAATACATTCTTCATGTCTTCCCATGTTTGAATGCACTTTCCACCAAGGCTCATGAACCATCAGAGAGCTGCTCCTTTAAGAGTAAGAGGAAACACTTACAACCTTTGAGAATTAGTACAATAACCATATCCTCTACAAAGTACTTCAAACTCAAATAAGAATGTATCTGGGTCTTCATTTTCCAAACCATGAAATTTTGGTAGTGTAGATGGGGGAATATTATGCATTTGAGCAACTCCTAGATCTTTGATAAGAAATTCAAAAGTAACAATGTTTTCCATTTCTTACCAAAATAAAAGAGGTTATCCATGTACTACTTCGAGACTCCTTCTTTGAATGTTCCTGGAAACTAATCAATGAAATAGGTGCATTGAATGATTGATATTAGCCTCAAAACTCTTCATTGAAAAATGCCTCGAAATACCATTTCTTTGTCTTTAACAAGCTAGTTGGTATATATTGTTAGCACGTGGTTGAATAGATAAAGCGGGGGTTCTTATAGCACCCAAGAAATGAAAAAAACTTAAAAAGAATGCACGAAAGAAACAAATTCAAAGAATAAATTATAAGGAAATAAAATTTGTGAGAAAAACTAAGTAAAGAGAAAACCAAATTGCAACAGGTTACAAAGGTCAATCCCCTAAGTGCCTCCCCGACAATGACGCCAAAATGTTGGGCGTAATAAACAACCTAATATTTAATTTTCAATCCGGGAGTTCGTAAACTTAGAGGCACAACATTGGAAATGCCAGAGAAAGATAGAAAATTGCACTAGTTAATAAAATGACATCACACCATTCTGGAAATTGGATTCATTCAAGAAAAATACTTGTCACAAACTTAAGGAAAGGAACTTCAAATCAGCATAAACAATCTTGATCAATGAAAGGAAAAATAGGCAGATATCTAAGACTAAATGTCAGTGCAGTCATAAGACAAGGAAATAATTAAACTGTTAGGTGCATTTGTCTTTGTTACAATTTTTCCTTCCTGGCCTGAATCATCTTTCTTGCACCGCAACAGTGTTCCTGCACTGGAATGATGTTCCTATACTAAAATGATGTTCCTACATCAAAAGTATGTTCTGTTCTTGCACTGAGTATATTGGCCTTCACACAAGAATTTTGGGTTCCTGTACCGAAGTACTCTGTTCTTGTACCAGGGTATTAGTTCCTATATCGAAACAAAGATTATTGTACTAATAAATCAGTATTCCTGTACTGAGCTTCCAAACCACTTGCATAAAATGTAAAGTGTGCTAACCAAAAATTGATTGCAAGGCAAACCAAAGCAGAGGAAATAACCACACATAATCAAAAGACTCCTTATCTAATCATTCATATGGAAGTGAAAAATACTTCAAAAGTCAAAGGAAAATATTTAATACAATAGGAAACTTCTTTATGTGAAAAATTATCATCTAATCTAAATACAAGACATGCTTTCTTTCAAAGATGATTGTTTTCATATGAACCAGATCTGCACTCTTATAAAATGGAGGTTTTAGCTAAAAGGTCCCTTCACTAAATTATGGTCTTAAACTGGATTACTTCTACACAGAAATGAGTACAAGTACAGATCCATGCAATGCAAACAGTGCTTCATTAAAGCTCATGGAGATGTAAATAAATTAACCTTAAGTTACACTTTTATGCTAGAATGCTTGTAACTTATACTCAGAAATAAAACATGATTTGCATAAGGAAAACAAACTAACTTGCATAAAATAAATTAACTTGTAGAAGTAAAACCCTCACTGAAGTAACCTTCACTTGCTAAATAAAAATGCACCGGTGCAAGTAAACTAAAACACACCCTTTTGCAGAAAGAAAAATACACAATGCATCAAAGGAAAGGAGTGTTGTCACGACATGAAATAAATAAACAAACCACACCCGCACACCTCAGATCCGAATCACACATGATTTATGAAGAAGACAGAACATGTTAACTACATAAAAGAATGAAATACTTCTTACTTAAACCCTACATAAAAAAAAAAAAAAAAAAAAAAAAAAAAAAAAAAAGATCTAACACACCTTACAAAAGAGGGAGAACAAGGATGGTTGGTCGAGCCCTAGCCAACCATCTCGTTTCCCTATTACAAGATCTGGAAAGTCAAGTGCTCAAATAATGCATCACATAAAACATTATAACATGAAATGAACAATTAACATAGATCCTTGGATTAACTTGAATGTTTGCTGCAATTTTACATCAAATCTTTGAATCCAACCTCCAACTGATCATAGGGAAGGGGGAAGAGCCCCCTAAACTTGATCCAATAGCATGGAAGTGCAATACTGGTTTTTTCCTCCTCCCCCTTATGTTTGCATAACTCTTTTTTTTAATAACATTGTTTACATCACAAATTTGTCTTTAGACAAGCCATTCCTTTGCAAAAAATTTGGGGATTGAGTCCCAACTAATTATCATCAAAAGAAGATCAGTACAATTGTTGCCCCATTGAAAGAATGTAGATTTGATATGAATTTTCCAAATCTTGGCACATTCTGGAACTATGGAAAAATTGGTATTTTTAACAAATGACCAAATAACTCTTCGTATCTTCTTAACCATTATGAATTTTGGAAAACGACCCATGTTTTACTCAACTTCCTATGTTGGTTAAAAAACCCATGTTTCGGAATTTTAAGATTCGCTATAATCGATATGAAAATCAAGGAGGAATTAGGCAATCTAGAAACTGCTATGAATTCAGGGCTGAAGCATTCATTATTCCTTAAATAGAAATCCGTACGACTTAAGTGTATCTTGACTCATGTGGAAGTGTTCAAACAACATTCTGAACAAAAACCTCTTTCATATTTTCCCAGAAATGTGTCAATGTATGAAAGCCCCAAATTGGTGTAGGAATGTCGTTGTAAAAACTAAATTGGTGTTGGAATGTTGTAAAAACTGAATTGATGTAGGAATGTTGTAAAAATTGAATTGGTGCGGGAATTCGATGCATGGTGGAGGAACCGTTTTCATATAGGTAAGAAGGTAATTGACCATGTTTAAACCTACAAACACAAAAACCATAATTAATAATGGCTTAGATATCAAATCTTGTTAAAATAAGGGAAATGCATTACACAATCAATATTACTTTATTACTTCTAAGAATACATGAAATGTTGACAATAACCATACAATATAAGCAAAAGCATGAGGGATTTCTAAATAAAAATGGATATAAAACAAGACAAAACATAGGCCTAACAACATCCATGCTTATTTGGTGTTTTTGGTGTGTTCTATGAGTCCCACATTCATGCTTGGAATATGGAACGGGGGTGATTGGCTGAAGAGAGACTCGGGGAAAATTTTAAGTATGTAAAATTATCTTGAAGTTTACAAACATTGGCGAGTCTCACTAGTCCCTAATATGCAAACTATAAAATGTTTATTGATGTATTTGTAAAATTATTCAAATTTATAATGATTTTATATATACTCTCCATATAATTTTGGAAATTTTTAAGGTAAAATAATTTTATATTATAAAATTTGAGCGAACCATTTTTTATAAAAAATGAAAATTGGCAAATCATTTTTTGGAAAAAAACATAGAAAATAGCGTACCTACGAATATTAGCCCCTAAAATTTTCTGCGGAGGGACTTGGATCAACCAATCTATGGTTGGTTGGAACGTGGTAGTCCCATCTCCAGTTGGCTTATTGTATCATTAATGAAATGTTATTTCTCCTTGTATTTCTAGGAGTATTTTGATGGATTATATATGTTCTATATGGTTGTAGTATCATGAGTATTTTTATTGTTATTATGTTGGTTATATGTGTGTTTTATGACAACATCTATATATGGCTCTCAACATGTTTTTACTTGTAAATGAATGGATAATGTATATATGGCCTAATAGATTATAATGCAGCTAATGACATGAGGGAACAATGGTTCATAGCGATTCTTAAATAGGTATGAGATCCCTACTCTTAATTCTATTATTTACACTTGCAAGTTACATGTTGATGACATGTTTGACGAAATGTTTTTCATAGATATTAGGAGTATGATTAAGGTCTTTTTTTAACTTATTGCTTTTGCATCATTGTTTCCTTGTTCTTTGACTTATCTTAAGCTATCATTCCATTCTGAGCAGTGACCTAGGCTCCGAGCCTGAAAAAGTGGCTCAAATCTTGGGGTCACTAGCACAGAACTAGAAAATTGGGTCTCTAAACCCTGGTAGGCAAGCTTGTGAGAGCAACTATGGGTTTCTAGACACTCTCGTGCCTATAGCATGAGAGCGACTAAGGATCAAGATGTCCAGAACATCAGTGGAACACAATTACATGATGTTTGAGTGGCTAACATGTCTCATGAGGGTTATGTTGTTGACGTGGATAGGTTGGTTGATGTGTTCCATCGCTTACACTTCCTTAAGGTCACATAGGAGGTTGAATCCAATCATAGTAGCCTCTCGCTGCATGTTTACCTCAGTTGGCTGGTTACTTAGGTAGATGTGTGAGGAAGGTATTACAAGAAAGGTGTGGTTGGTGGCTTGTAGTAACTCATGTGAAATCGTGTAAAAATATATTTATCATACTTTGGTTGAGAAATGGTAATCCTAAAACCATTTTGATTGATCTCTATTCCAAGGAATAAATTTAGCAAGCCCATATCTGTCATATAAAACCGCTTATGAAATGTAGTTTTAATCTCAGCAAAGGTAGAAGTTGAACTACCTGTTATCAAAAGATCACCTACGTAGAGTACTATTATCAACAAGCAGTCAAATTTCTTCAATAAATAAACATTGGAATCATGTTTGCAACATACAAAATTTTGAGATAACAAATAGGAATCCATGTTTTCATACCACACTCTAGGTGCCTGCTTGAGGCCATATAGAGACTTCCTTAGTTTGCATAGCAAACATGAATTTTTCACTTATCCCTGTGGCTGCTCCATGTAGATTTCCTCCTTAAGATTACCATGAGTAGATGCATTATTCACATCCATATGATGCATCTCCCATCCTCTTGTTGCTTCAATGGAGAAAGCTAGTTGAATGGAATCAATTTTTTCCACTAGAGAAAAAGTCTCATCATAGTCAATGCCATACACCTATTGAAAACCTTTTACCACAAAATGTTCCTTATATCTACTAACTTGGCCATTTTTCCCTTTCTTGGTCTGGTAAACCCACTTTCACCTGACAAGTTTACTATTGGAAGGTAGTGGAACCAGGTCCCAAATTTGTTCTCAATGAGAGAGTTGTATTCCTCATCCATAACTACTTCCCATTGAGGATGACCAAGAGCTTCTACATAATTATTTGGATCATATGCATGCATCATATAAGTGTGTATGGGCATGAATGGCTCCATAGCTAAGAGTTCTTGTGGATCTTTCTCAAACTGAGGTATAGTAGCACGATTATCTAAGATATCACTCATGTTGCACCATTTTTGTGTTGAAGGTGGTCGAAAATCTTCTTAATTACACGAGGAAGTATTATTTCAATGGTAAAAAACTATTGGTCCAACAGGTGTCATGGGAAAAGGCTCATCTAGATCAAAATTATGATATGTAGTATCATCTCCATACTCATCAATTAGTGGAGAGGGAAAAATTTTAACAGGTTCATCTAGTGGTGCATGCAAATTATCTTCTTCAAACTTTACACTCCTTTCAACAAAGAGCTCTTTATTGTTGATATCAAGCAATTTTTACCCTTTGACTTCATCAAAATATCCAACAAACATGCATTCCTTGCTCTGGGGCTCCAAAGCCTTTCTCTTCTCTGTAGGAATGTGGGCCCATGTTCGAGATCCGAAAATATGGAAATAACTTACTTCAGGTTACATCCCAGTGCAAGCCTCAAAATGTTGTTTTGTAGTAATAGATTTATGAGGAGATCTATTTTGGATGTATGACACATAATTGATAACTTCAGCCACAATTTTGATGGAAGAGATCTTCCATGCAACATGCAACTGTCCATCTCTTTCAAAGATTTATTCTTCCCCTCAACTACCATGTTTTGCTACAGAGTGTAAGGAACTGTGTGCCTGCTTCATTACAAATATTCTGGATATCTTTTTTGACATATTCCTTCCCATTATCTGTGCGGAGGATTTTGATGCATTTTCCATATTGATTTTCCACATGTGTTTTGAAAATATTTAAATGATGAAAAACTTCATACTTTAGTTTTAAGAAATAAACCCAAGTGAATCTCGTGTAATCATCTATAAATGACAACACATATTTTTATTTTCTCATTGAAGGTACTGGAAATGGACCCATGAGATCATTGTTTACAATCTCCAAAGGTGAAGAGGCTCTCCACGCACGCCCCTTCTCGAGCTTGTCTTGTGGATGCTTTCCAAGAGCACATCCATTACAAACACCATTTGAAAATTCAATGGCTGACAATCCTTTAACCATCCATTGCTTGATAACTTGTTACATATATCTTAAATTCAAGTGTCCAAATCTCTCGTGCCAAATCCTACTTTCTTCATTTGCACGTGTAAGTAGAAAAATAGAATATGGCTGAGGAAGAAAATCAAAAAATGTATATAGATGAGATTGATCATTTACCTTTCTAGATGCAATCGTCAAGTTGGTTTGATATCATAAATGTCACGAAATCCGTGGTAAATTCCAATTTCCTTTCGGTGCCATTGTGTTTCATCTTATACACTGAAAGAAGATTAAAAGAAAGTGTTGGAATATGCAAGGCATTCTCAAAACTTCCAACTTCGAAATGCACTCTTCCTTGTCTAGTTGCTTCAACTACAAAATTGTCCCCCGTGAGAATAGGAGGCCCCAAGTATGCATATAGAGAAGAAAAAGATTCCTTTGAAGAAGCCATATGATGCGAAGCTCCTAAATCAATGATCCATTCTTGCGGTGTAGAATAAAGGGAAATCAAAGCATGACCATTTTCCCTTGTTTCTGATGGTTTTTCTTCGACCTGCTTCTTGGCACTTTCTAGAATGTGATGACCAAGATTATTTTTTTGAAGAGTCTTTGCCATCAAATCAATAGTCTTCTGCATGCAAGAGGATTTAGGATGATGGCCTCTATTACAATAAGGAAACTTGGAGATTCCTTTCATTCCCTTCTTACCCATGGAGCTAAAAGAGTTATATGGAGGTTTTGGATTTCCTCCCTTTCTTGGATCCGGATCTCTTGCCTTTCCTTTGCCTTTGGATTGTTTATTTGGTTTCGATTTGGACTTTCCTTTCAAATGCTTGGAAATTATATGTGCATTTCAAGACTTTAGTGAAACCATCTTGATGAGATTATCCTGCTCATGAATGAGAGACTCAATAAATGCATCATATTTGGGCATTTTCCATTTCTCTATAGTTGCAAGTCTAACTATATGAAATGTAGAAACAAAAACAACATATTCAAGACCTAATTTAGAAAAAATAGAAAGGATCAATTAACCTTCTTGTTTGTATTTATCGATCCCACAATCATTTAATTGAAGAAGCAATGATTTTAATTCGTAAAGAAATCTTGAATGTTCTCAAAGACTTTTGGATCTAAGGAATTTAGCTCATTTTCGAGAATATGAACCCACGTCTCATCCTTCTTTCCAAGATTCTCCAGAGTTGATTTGGAGTGGTGCATGTGTCCACATGGAAACACAATGTCAGAGATATGGCCAACAATAGAAGACCAAAAGCCTCATCCATCCTGTTGCAGTATTTGGATTTTTCAATGGTGGAAATGGGTTCAACTTATGTATCCATAACTATCTGATATAAGCCTTTGCCTCTGAGGTGAAGCAAAATCTCTAGCTTCCATTGGAAGTAGTTATACAAAGTGAGAATAGTTGAATATGGGAACTCCATTCTTTCACATTGCGGTTGCAGCAGCAATTGCAACAATTATCTAATATTATGATCTGCAAATCAAATCTCCCAATAATTTCCAATTATTTGAGTTTCAAACCTGCAAAATATTGTTTATGCACCTTCTCTAGATCCCTGTAGCTCTGATACCATGTAAAATTATTAGAGTGCAGATACGGATCTAGCTGAAGAATAATGGCACAAGCTTGGAAAAATTGAAACAGAAAAATTATAAAAAGAGAATGAATTTGATTATTCAATATTGATATGAGAATCAATACAAAAAGCAACTAAGGTAAGCTTAGTTGTACATGAAATAACTAAGGCTAATTAAAGCTAACTGAAGCTAAGGGTGCTTTATGTTAAGTTAATGTGCACATGCACCACATGAAAGCATTAAAGTTAACTAACTAAAGCCAAGTGCACACCACATGTAAGCACTAGATTTAACTAATGCTAACTAAGTTCACATCACATGCAAGAACTAGAGGTTAAACAAAGCTAATTAAGGCTAACTAAGTGCATGCACACCAACACTTCTATCAAAATTGCTTATAATCCTAGCATAGGATCTACATGATAGATTTTAAAAACCCCAAACCTATCATTTAATTTTAAACCCATATACAATATTGGAAACTCTGCTTAATTCCAGATTACACATAAAACCAGAATTCTTCATTCACACAGAGACAATTTGTGAACACGATGAAATATATCCATTCAATCATTCCTCTCGAAGGCCTGATTTACATTCATTTGGCCATTAGTTCTTATTTCCCATAGGTTTACAATAAGTATAATTAAGAAATGTAATAACTTTTCTACATCCTAAAAGCACTCCAATAGTTTCTAAGGTTTCTAAACTTTTTCCTATCCTAACAACTTGCTAATTGTTGTCGAGATTTTTCTCCTACAGTCTCTTATGATTTATTTCCTAAATATTTCATGCACTAAAAGACATATTTTCTTGTTAAAAATCTTATCTACCCAATCTTATCTATCCATTGTTCTTTTAAAAATAAATAAATTAAAAATATTTACAATAAAGAATTAGAATTCCTTTTTTATGTTGAAACCCGGTTTGGAGCTTTGTCTCCAAAACTCTTGATGACTTGAAGCTCTAATTATCTTGCATCACTTTTGTTAATGTGACTTTTAGTATAAATATAATAGACCACATTTATGATAACTTTTTATTACTTTTAGAAAATTTTGGAGATATTTTAAGTAAAATAATTTTAGTTTAATATGATATTGTGTTGATTGAACTTATTATAATATGGCATTGTGTAAAATAAATTGTTTGCTCAAGTGTGAGATACAACATTGAAAATGTGAAAGAGCAAGGCTCCAATCTAGTTGTCATCATTAGAACATGGCAATGACAGTGTTTCAAGTTTCACTTTCATGATTAGTAATGTGTCTTGACACAGACTCCTTCATTTCCAATGCATAGGAATCTGTTGATAGTTTTGTTTAAGTTGAACAAACTAAACTAGTCAAGTCTTCAAATATTGTTATCACAACAAGATAATGAGACAATTTGCTTGGTGTGTACAATGTAAAGTGGAAATGCTTTGGCATTTTATTTTATGGATATATTTACATTACATGAATATTAAATTTAAAATATATATATATATATATATATATATTATATATATATATTGACATGATATTTCACAATGAAATGAATGGTTCACGAGTATTAAAGAGAAATAAAAGATTAGCCTTGAATTAACAACTAGCTAGTCAAGATTCTAAGCCTAAAACTTGAAATCCTGTAGAGCATAAGCTATGAAAAACAGTGAATAAATTTAACAAAATGTGACATATATATAAAGATGCAGATTGTGTAAAAGAACAAGTTGATTCTATTAAAATAATAACCAAATTTAATAGCATGTCTCTATAAAGATCGTTGACTATTTCTAGGACTCAAACCACCACAATGTACAGACTCATACACAACAACCAAGAAAACCCAATAAAGGTGGCAACATAACGATCCTTCAAGCAATTTGCATGAGTGGGCAACTTGCTTTCTGTAGAAACATCATTGTTAGCACTGATAAAACTGGAAATCATACTTTCAGAAAGAACGTAAGATACCTTCAAAAATCCTTGAATAATTGAGGGACGCCACTTTAATTGGTCTCTCCTTTAGAGATAGAACCGTTGTCACCATTAAGATCAAGTCTCTAATTTACAAAATAATAAAATCAAATGAATAAAGTTCAAACTAATTTTGTTCTAGCGTGCCTTTTTTCACATCTTTCTCTCTCTTGCCTTCATAGATATCTCCTCTTTTTAAAGAGGCCTCAATTGATTTTGACAATTTCCAAACCTAAAAGATCAAATTAGTTGTATTTCTAATCAGTGTGATTAGGTTAAAAGGAGGGACTTCTAAAAGTTGGTTTAAGACTTTTTTAAAATTAAGAATTAAGGAGTAATAGGTGGATCCCTCATTTCCATTCAATTAGACCTCTTTATCCTTTTTTTTAAAACATAAATCAAATTAAAATCACCAACTTCAATTATCTCATAAATGTTGACCATTATAAAACATAACCAGATAATACAACAATCATAAATAATATATATTCAACCAACCAAACATATCCTAACCTCACACATAATGATCTCATGAATAGAATCTTGTGTCTCGAGTAGCCTTATTTCTCCATTTATCATTCACATGTAAAGGGGCACCCCAAAATATATATGTTCATCAAAAATATAAATATATACATCGTACTTGCTAGTAATAAAAATATGAACTATTCATCAACAAATAACAGGAAAATATGAGTTTTACACAGCAACAGTGAAGTAATATGAACTATTCATCAACAAATAACAGGAAAATATGAGTTTTACACAGCAACAGTGATCATATATTAAATGGGGAAAGGGAAAAAACAAACGTTAATACTTTATTAAGAATCATGTTGCCAAAAAAAACAAGATACAATTTATTTGTATACGGGTTGAGTAATATTTGGTCGCACATTCCAAAGGAATGACATGGAGTCATTGTAAAACCCTAGGGCAGATCTGGGTTCATCAAAAAGGAAAACCAAAGACTGATTTCCTGCAATTGATTGGTAACAAAACTCTTGAGAAAAATTATATAATGAAACCCTCGACGTGTATCAATAGACAACTTTGCAGACGCTTTGTAAAGTGTAAGCGAGAGGGCATAATATCTTATGTTATGACTGAGAAAAAGACTAATGGAAGCCCTACGTACAAGCAACCGAATTTTCTTTCCCAAGGTATCAAGTCCTCGAGGGCTCCTAAGTCAACATGATACAAAACATTTCCTAGGAGAGTTAATTAACCGATGATTCTGATAATATATAGGCCATAACGGTTATAAAAAACACAATATTGTTTTTTAATTAACTGACTTACTTATTTATTCACAATCGGTCAAACATATTGAATCAGTGGAATGGCATATTGAATCAGTGGAATGGCTAAATATTGTTCACGGAGGACAAAGTCATAGTGCTTGGGTCAGCCCTCAAGGGCTTCATGCATTTTTGTATTCAGGGTGGCAGGCTCTGTGTGGTCTTCAGAGAGGGATTCCCCATTTTTAAACAAAAATTTAGACTTTGCATCAACTGAAAACATAATATCGACACCAAAGCAAGAAAACATAGGGAAAACATGCAACAGATGGGGAGTACTGAGATATTTATTGATATTTTTAATGGAATAGCTCAGTATAGGCATACTTAGCAAGTGAGAGGAAGCTACAAAACGCACCAAATTCCTTCTTGTGGCTCCCAAAAATGCATGCAGAGCAAGTTAGATTCAAGGTTATAGGAAGAAAATGGAAAGCATTGGAGAATTTGGAAAGGTTCATGGGTTGAGGTGGTGGTTGTAAATACGGGTGCAATGAGCAAGTTGGCGAGTTGATAGGCCCAAAAATCGGTGCCATACCAAAACTACAATCGAACGAGTGGATATAGTCCATGCAGAGCATATGTGCAATGTAGGGCCAATCAAAAACATTAATGGAAAAGCCAAGTCAGTGGTGTAATACTGTGCATATGTTCTATTACAAAATTTGACTACTGAGATGGACATGAGAAACGTATCAAGGCTTACAGGGATACAAACTTCTTTAATGACCATCACATCCCCACATTTCGATTAATATATAAACTCTTCCAGTGGGATTTTGATCGATACATTCCAGGTTATGAAATTAAACCAACAATATTCATTAACACATATATTAATGCCCACGAATATCAAACTTGATTGCCAAGAAACCATAACCATGCAACAATCATTGTATATTTTTTCCATACACATCGTAACATATTATATGTCGTGAGTGGACAAACAAAAAAAAACAAAAAAACATGGTTTGTCATCATACACGACCCCATAATCTACGCCATAACCATAGTTGGTTTCCACATTACATGGGCATGAGTTTTGTTCGATAGTCTTAATATCATTGCATCACAGTTAATCCCGGGTCTTAGCACACAAACTTTCACGACCATAGTCTCAACTTCCAAAGCTTTGGCATTTAAAATTTTGAAATTGAATTATTAACCCAGACTCAATAAAAAAACATCACATGCATATAATTTGTGACCCAAACTTTCGAAACTCTTCCGAGTCCCCCACCCACGCATATATATATATATATATATCACGACCAAACAAACGCAAATAGCAATGGTGCGCAAGAATCAATGTAACCCATATAGAAGCAAACTTTCGACCATAACCAATGTAAACCAAAACTTGCACTTTGAGTCTCTTATTTAAATATTGCCGACATATGTGTTTTTTTCAAAGCACTAGCGCATAGGCCCAGAGGTATTCATCATGTTAATCAAAATAACACATGGTTGACATTATCAAACAAATCATTTATGTTGTGGAGATTAATTTGACTTCAAGAGTAGAACCTTTGTGGCCATAATTTTATTATGAGGGGTCCTATCTATTAGGTTTTTTATTACAAATGATTAATACTAGAGCTTAATTTTAAATACACAAAGGGTTTAGTTAATGTTGGTCATCATCAACATAATCATTGAACATTGTAACATCTTTAAGATTTTTCTTAGATAGTATTTAGCTTCAACATGGGTACTGTTGTTTGGTCAATTTAGAGTGTTCTAAATTGCTGTACTAATTGTTAATCCGGGAGTTGTAAATTGTTTAAGTGCGGTGCACTATATGTGCAAGATAACATATTTCTTACTTTTTTGTTGTTTTTGAGTTTTTGTTTTGTTTTGGGTTTATTTCTGTTAATTCCCTAATGTGAGATGAAAATTCTAAAAGATAAGTATGATATAAATTTTTAAGGCAATGATGTCTTTTAAAATGATTTTCAAAACTTCAAACTTAAAAAAAAAAAAAGTTTTAAAACATGCAATGATGAAACTAATTCCTAAAAGAGAGTGAAAATGTGCCACTATTATAATTAAACAACAGTGAGCTAGTGACCATGAAACCCAGTATCCTTGCTGCCGTAAAAATATAAGAAAAACTGCACTCAAAGAAATCCAAAAATTGCAAGCAAAGTAAACTAAAATCACATTACATCAACTCATATTCTGACCCCTCACCATTCGACTCGCTCTGGCTTTAAGAGGTAACTGAGAATGACATGAGCAATTTAATAACTAACTTGCAGAAAAATAAACTAATATCAAACTACGCATTCATACTTCAATCCCTCACCATTTGACTCGCTCTGGCTTTAGGAGATGACTGAAAATGACATGAGTAATTTAATATCTATCTTGCAGAAGAGTAAATGAGCAACACTGAAATAAATAACACAGTGTTGGAACTAAAAACTAAAGGAAATGAATCAGCAGAAGGACAAGAATAATTCCATGTCATTAGTCATTAGAAGACTATATGTAAATGCCCAGGCTGCCTATTGTAATCTGAAACAAAGGCACTAATCAGTTAACAGCATTAGAAAACGTGAAAAGCTATGGACAGCTATCAAACGTTAATACCATATGAAATGCAATATATATATACAAGTGAATGATTATGGCATAAGGAACATAAAGAAATAAAGCATGAAACTATACAGTAATAAACAAACCTCGGCCTGTGCAGGGACCCTCTGCACAATCCTCGGACAATCAACGATCAACCACGAATTAAGCTTATAAACAGAGTCTTCTCATGTATTAAAATGCAGTCATAACACAGAGATAAGGTCACGGCACAATGGGCTCGTTAACAGTCAAAATTACATTACCAAAGCTAACTAATATGCGTATGAGAATGCATTATTTATAATAGAGGATGACATAACTACTTTCCTACAATCTGCGCTAATAAAAGACACGTAAACAACCACGTCCCGAAATCTAGCATTATCGTTGCCGTGAAGATTAAATCTTTGGAGGGTGGAGGTTGGATTCGGTTCATGGAGCAGTCCACAGGTGTTGATTTATCCCCTGAGATTTAGGAACAACCACGCAAAGCTTCACGTGGTGAAAAATAGAGTTTTATCACCGTAGGACTCTTAGGTTGACCACCGTTTTGCCCACCGTTGACTATGGCCTCTTTTGATGAATTCGAATGAGCCAATAGGACTCGGTCCATGTCCATGTCATTTGCAACTTGCCCATGTGGCTCGATTCGCCTAAAGACACCTGCAATATAGACTTTGACAAAACATCTGCGGAAAGTTGTGTTGGCTGCGGAAAGTGACAAGATTCCGCAGCTTATAAACAAAAATCTAGTTCAAATAGCAACACAAACACATAGTCAAGAAACCACTTTAAATGCCCTTTTTTTAACTAATATGCAATGATACTAATGACTTAGGAGGTTCACATGAATGGAAAGAAGCTAGAAAAAGGTGTAGGAAAGATGCAAGTTTGGGACTCAACACATACGATATCGGTTTTGAGTTAAACGAGTTGTGTTGGATTCCAATCACTGAGATCTATCCAATTGTACAGGTTTCGAGCATTTTTTAACACCTTGAGCACTAAACTAGTCCCTTAGATTAGTGTGCATTTATATGGCAGGTGCCATTTAGTGAGTTCAAAAGAATGTAATACACCAACATGTGTATATTTTAATTAATTGATTTGTTTAAAATATTTCAATTTATGATATCAAAACCAAATTTTTTTTGTAATAATATTGATTTTTACATTTCAATTATTTCATTTTGATATAACAATTGCATTAATGCATTATCCAATGAACTACAACTATGTTATTCATAATAATGTAAAACATCCATATAATAATTAATCATAGATGTAACATTTTACAACATTAGAGAATGCAATAAAATAAAAAACTCATTTTGTTATATATGAAAGAGACCCATCGTCATATAAAATAAGACAACGCAAACTTTCCACAATAATCAAAATGTAGCTAATATGTAGTTGTTACACTTATTCATAACATATTCATATCATGCAATTGGGACAATATGTCAAGTACATTAAACATATAAATCTCTTACTTTTTCAAGAAAATATTCCAAAACATACAATTTGTAATGATATTTAATTATGTTGATTGTCAATCATCATCTAAACAGCTATTATTGCTTGAGCTATGTGCATGGTCATTTCTTCATCACTTGTAACCTATATTATACTTGGATTATTTCTTCATCACTTGTAAGCTATATTATACTTGGATTATTTAACCTGAAGTTTTCATGAGTAGCTTGTTTTTTATGTTTTATCTCTTCTTGTTCCATCTACACACATGAAATAAAATGCAATAAGTATATCTACTTTTATATAGTAGAATATACATGATTGCATAAGAAAAAAGTGTACCATAGATATGAGTGCTTCATAAACAATACATATTCTTTCAAAGCACGTTCCATGCCCCATCTCAAAATCTCTCCTATTGGCTCTACTCCATACTTTGTTTTTTGCATGTTTAATACACCATGACAAAGCATATATATAATTAATATAAAGGTTTAATGTTGTTCCATCAATTATAAAATGAGAGAAAACAACATAGATACTTATAAATTGTTCAATTAACGCTTGATACTTCAATATATACTTACAAACCATATTTAACCTAATGTTGATCAATTCTTTGGTTAACTCTTCTTTGTATGTCAGCATCTATTAGAAGATATTTTTTATGAAGCTCTAATACAAAATTTTATGAACCTTGTATCTTAAAAATGATAAGAAACCAATAATTACATTCCACTTCGCAGAAGAACTCTCCTTTTACAATGTATAAGACAAGGTTTATGATCCTAAGACTAGGTCTCCTTAGTGTATATATATAGGAAATAAAGAGTACAATTATAATGAAAGGGTATAATGCAAGTTCTAGCCAATATTAACAATTTAACAATAGAAACATAATAACTTTATAAATAGGGCTAATAAGGGGTTTCAAGGTTAACATGGGGATCATAGAATGCTTAACAATATCCATGGACAAGTGTAGCTTAATTATTTCAAATCTAAAGATTAGAACAAATATGAAATCTTAAGTAAGGTTGAAAATGAAACTACTTACAAACTTTGTGATCAACCCTTTTTCTCATTGTTGTCCTATTTTACGTGTTGAATGGTTTTTTTTTTCTACAACAAAATAATTGAAAATTAGAATTTGATGGGGTAATTAAATTCGATATACATTAAAAAATAAATCAAAGATTACATACCTCTTATGCACGTTGTTGATGGGATGGCTCCTCCTGCAATGCAAAAATGTTCATTTCTTTTACTTTTCCTTGCACATTTTTTTGAACATCCCTACCTGCATGTATTGGTTTTCCCCTCATTTGTCATTTTTTGCATAATCTCTATGAAAAAACAAAAAGTGCCTATATACATATATATATAAGAAATAAAATATAGCAAAAAATTTCACACTCGTAATTTGTGGCTTGTTCTAAAGAAGCATGTTTAATAATAATACTTTTTCAATGATAGTTTTTTGTTATTATAAGTTTTACTATTGTGAGTCTCACGAGCCTCATTTATCATTACTACGTAAATGTTTCTTGTAGTTTATACATAACCTGATTCTTAGAGTCGTTTATTTGATTTTTATATTGCAAGTGGAAAATGCATTTATATATTCTTTCCAATATATCACTCATAGCTTTGTAAAAAGTCCCCCCCTTTCTTTAACTTTCGATGTCACCCCATATGAAATGAGGATCAAGTTATCATCAAATACATCCTTCATCGTATTTATTTTCTTAAGAAAACATTCAATTCCCTCGCTATCGATCCCTGCACAACATTAAAAATAAGTGAAATCAAGTGTTTCAAACATGTTAGAGATTAATGTTAAGAATTTTGTTTTTAATACAAGTCAATGGAAAACTTCATGTTCATTACCTTCTAATCGACCTATTTCCTCTCTTTACAACATTTCCATAAAGCTTGTATGCTCTTTTGCAATCCAATTGCAAACAATCATATTGAGTTTCTTTAAGTTTTTGCTCTCTTTGACAATATTAACCGATATACAATTATTTTAAACCTATAGATAATTCAAATATATCATTTTTTAACAAAACTTAAATAACTTACCTTGTTCACATATTAAAATGAATTATTATCACACTCACAACAATAAGTTGTTTCCCTTGAACTTTTATCGACCATCCTCTATAAAAAAGAATCTAGGATTCATTGAATATAAAAATTATGAAGAAAAAAAATTAAATCAAATATCATTGCACATAATAAACAACTATGCATTGGTAAATTATATAGATGTATACGCACCAGTATTTTATTACCATATTGTTGCAAATTGGAAAACATTTTGTTTACAACTTGTTAGATTCACATGGTGCTCTATAAAGTAATAGATGCACCGGTGCCTCAGTATTGTTCATTGTGCACCATCTAACCTGTGAAAAATTTACAATGTGACATTTTGAATATTAAAAACAATATTATTTACATTTTAAGCAATGTTGTTGACAGGAACATATTATCGATGCACTATTGTTGTATATGTTGTATAGTGTGAACTGTGAATCATGACCTCTTCTTTTTTTAAAGAAAACTAACAATGAAAAGTTTTGAGATCCAAGGTAATGAGTGGTCCCATTGCAATAGATACTAATATTCCATATATAGGTAACTAAACCTTATACAAAAATTTATTGGTTAAAAGAGAAAAATAAAACAAAACAAAACAAACAAACAAAAAATTGAAGTATAGAAAGGGGAACTAAGAGAAAAAAAATAGGGTAGAAATTGAGATAATAAATAGAAAGAAGTCACTTACTTGAAATTTACCCTCTACAGATCTATACATGACCAACAATGGTCCTTTACAAATTTGGCTTTTCAAATCCACTCCAAAGTCTTTTCTTATAAATTTCCCTTGCGCAAATCTCTGCTATAAATTTTGGCAAAGGAATGAAATAATGATTGGGGTTTTCTTTTATAAAAAAACATTTAAAAAAATGAAATTCCCTTCTATTTTTTTGAGAGTGCATTGAAAATTGTTTGAATCAAATATGGGAAAGATTGATATGATCAATAAAATGAAATCACATACCCAAAATTTCTCCTATGTAGATTTGTATCTGGCAAATGGTGATCCCTTACAAATTTGGCTCCTCTAAATTTTGTAGAAGAACGAAATAAGGAGTAGGCTTTCCATTTATAAACACACATTTAGAAAAAAGGAAATTATGGTTCATTTTTCTCTTTATATTTTGTTGCATTAATGATAAACATACACGTTGTTTTATTTTATAATTTGTTTCTTTGTTGTGTTATGTTGTATAAAAGAACATTGTTGTGATTTATACATACAAATGCACTGAGAAAGAATTTTATTAACAAAATACTATAGATTTTCCTGTAGATTCACAACATATGTACTTTCCTAAAACATGAGACAAGAATCTACTCTACTCTTTATAACAGTGGAAGCCAATCAATTGATGAAAACAATATGAACAAGAAGAAGACAAATCAATGGCACATAACACAATAAGTTTTTCTGGGGGAAGTCACTACACAAAATCCTGCCTATCTGTATTGCATTAATCATAAATATGAGTGAAGATACAAATCTTGTTCTCACAAGAACAATTCCGCACAAGTATGTTCAACTCTCTACCTCACAAGCCTGCTATTAGCCAACACTTAGCCAATTTCTACTGCCTACCAAGGCCCTATTTCCTTGTGCCCTTGGTTAAATAATTTGGATGAATACAATATTCTCTGCTCAACCTTGAGGTTAACCAACACAAGTATTTCCTATCCTCCGCCTAATGACAGCTTTTTGCCATTACTTATCCAAATTTCCAAGCCTCCAAGCTTCTAATTCTTTGCACAATTCCTGAGAGAATTAGCTCGTATTTAAAAGGGAAATTCTTCATCCATAACTACGCAATCCAAAATTAGGTCCTTCTCTGATTGCATGCATGATCTATACAACTCAGTAAATCATAGAACTGATAGTACAATGTCCTTGCACTCTAGTCTCAAGTGGGTCTTCCTCTAAACTAACATGCATGAGTTTCTCATTATGGAATCTTCAACTAACTGGAGTAACACTTGTGGATGCACCAGCGCACCAACTGATTTTTAGTCCTCTATTAGTTCCACAAACAATTAGAACTAATTTAACTTACAATAACTCAGTAAACTAAGTTATCTACTTACAACTCAATTTAAACTCATACTAGACCCCTAAAATTTAGGGAGAACATATAAATGACTTCCAAAAGACATCAAATTCCTAAGCTAATTAAGTTAATTAAACTTAATTAACTATTTACAAGTTTCTATGAGAAAAGAATTACAATTTTAATTCACAATTTAATTCAAGGACAAATTAAATTGGAATTCCTGGATTCTATTTTTAACATTTCTTGTTGTTATTTTCAACACTCCCTCTCAATAAGAAAGGAATTCAACTTGATCCTGATCCTGAACCTTTGGAGTGTTCTACATGAAACACTTATCTCTAGTGTTGTTGCTACACAAACTACAGAAACTAAAAAAACATCCCACCTTAATCAGTATGACGCATCTATCATCAAAGTCTCTGACTGCTATTGCCTCTATCGACTGAAAACTTTGCACTTCTATTGACTCGAACTTTCTACACTATTGTCAACCCTTCTCTACACTCTTCAGTATCTGAATACTCTAGCCTTTATCACTTTGATCTCTAACTTCGTCAACCACCATTGATTCCTCTTGCTACTATGTACTTTGGGCTCCCATAGCAAGGTATGATCCATGAGATAAAACCTCTCAATGGACCCTGCCTAATTTCGGCCGTCTTGGGACTATCACTTCACATCACCCCACGTCTCACTTGGAGCTATGGCTACATACTCTCCCTCTGCCCACTTGGCTCGAAATTTCCCCCTACTTGAGGTCTCTGCATGAGTGGATGACTCCACTCAGTCTCCTCTCAGCTTCTCTGCTATGAACTTAAAATTCATAACAATTAAGTAAAATATTAAAATATTAAATATTATTTAAATAAATACATTATTAATTATGGTCAATTAATTAACAGATAATTATCCACCTTCGTGGAAGACGTTGCAATCACGTTCATTGGTAAACGAGAATTCTGTGGCCACCATCAGACAGGAAGTGCCACGATATTTCTACGCAAAAGATACGGGTCACGTCAAGGTCAATGGATGTGACCAGAGCGTGACATCTAATCATTTTTTTTTAAATGATTCTTACTCAATTAAAAACTTTATAATATAAAGGTTAATTTTTAAACTAATTAAAAAAATTGGGTCTTCAAGAAAAAACGAAATAATATGGTGGCCAACAACAATGACGAGATGAAAAATATTCAAGAGGACATTAGCAAGTTGAATAAAGGCTTGGATAACGTCGATAATTCAGTTAGTAAGCGGGGCCAAATGGCCAATGATATCTCTTACTTAAAAAACTTGATGAGTCGGCGCTTCAGAGAGACTGATCCACCTTCAGCTACACAAAGTCCCAAGATTCTGGAAGGTGAGACTTCTCTAGAGCATGAGTTCCTGAGGCATGATAAGAAACAAATACCCCAAATTCACTTTGAAGGAAGCCAATATTACACTCAATCTTCTAGAAGGAACCATCTTAAAATCAAAAATGAATTACCTAAGTATGATGGTAAGAACTTTAAAGGTGTCGTCTTATGGGTAAATAAGATGGATGAAATTTTTTTAGCAAACCCTCTGCTCGGCGAACAAGAAAGAGTCATGACTGCATCCAACTACTTAGAAGCAGAAGCGTACAATTGGTTTTTGTGGTGGTGGTCTAAATGCACGGTTTTCTCGTTCAATTGGAAAAAATTTAAAAACACTCTATTAAAAAGGTTTCATGACACAGAGGATGATGTCTACGAGAGATTTGTTCACCTGAAGAAAAAAACAATTAGTGAGTGAATACACTCACGAATGGGAAGTATTAGCAGTAAGGTAGAGAGGGTTCTAAGATGAGGAGCTGCTAAAAATGTATCGTTGCAGTCTTAAGGATTACATTCGCGAAGAATTAAAATTGCATAAACCCAAAACCATTGAGGAGGCCAGACACGCAGCCATAATTATCAAATGGAAATATAAACTTCACAAAGAACCATATGCCAGTAACGACAAAACTAACAGTTATTCCAAGTGGAAAAAAGGTAAACCCTCATCAAAGAATACTAGCAAGTACGTTCCACCACCATTGCAAAATGAAGGAAAACAACAATCTAATGTCCAAAGGAAAATGTATGGCAAATGCTAGAAGTGTGGAGACAAGTATTATGCGGGAAACAAGTGCACAACACAAAAATTGCACAATTGTGAAGTTGGATAAGAAGAGGAATCTTCAGAAGAAAACTATGATGAAGAGGACGATGAAGAAAATGCAAACCCTAGTCCAGAATCAGAAGACTATATGCCACGAATTTCCATAGCAGCCATCACAGGGATAGCTCAACAACAGAATTGAAGGTTAAAGTTCACATCAAGAAGAAAAGCATTATTGTTCTAGTGGACTCAGGAAGTACGCACAACTTTGTAGATGTCAATGATACAAAAAGGCTGAACATCTTTGCTTACTAGGTAGCAGACTTAAAAGTTATGGTAGAATATGGAAAACGTATAGATGGAGTGGGCAAGTGCCATAAGGTTAAGTTGCAATTAAGCGACTATACATTGGAGTTCAATATTTATACAGTTCCCATAGGAGGAGTAGATGTTGTTTTGGGTGTACAGTGGTTAAGAACACTAGGCAAATATTCAGCAAATCACATAAAACAATTCATTAGATTCAAATGGGATGGAAGGAAATATCAAATTTTTTGGGTTTCAGACACCACCAACACAAGTCCTCTTCGCTCAACAGGTGAAGAAGCTTATTCGCAAAGGGGCACATCATTTTTTGCACAATGTCAGCACTTGGAATTATTATCGACAAAAGGGACTCATCAACCATCATAGATTACATCCTTGATCCAGAGATGCAAGAAAGTTTTCCAAGATCTACCAATGAAGTTATCCTCGGAAAGGAAAATTGAACACATTATCGAAGTCAAACCAAACTCAAGTCCAGTTAATGTTAAGCCATATCGGTATCCCCGTCACCACAAGACAGAAATAGAACGCTTAATAGAAGACCTGTTGAAGCATGCAATCATTACCAAGAGTAGAAGTCCATATATTGCACCCGTAGTATTGGTCAAAAAGAAGACGGATATTTTTGATTATGTATAGATTATAGAGGCTTAAACAAAATCACTATTAAACAAAAGTTTTTGATTCTGTTCATTGATGAAATGCTAGATGAATTACATGGTGCAGAATATTTTTCCAAGTTAGATCTAATATCAGGCTACTACCAAATACAAGGTTAGAAGACATTGAAAATACAACATTCAGGACTCATGAAGGGAATTAAAAGTTCAAGGTCATGCCATTTGGATCAACAAATGCACCAGCTGCCTTCCAACCAACCATGAATGAGCTCTTTCACCCTTATCTTTGGAAGTTTGTACTAGTTTTTTTCGATGATATTCTAGTCTACAATAAGACGTGGAAAAAACATCTCAAACATCTAGAAGAAGTGTTGTCTGTTTTGGAAAAGAACCAGTTTTACGCCAAGCTATCAAAATGTCTGTTTGGGTAGAAGGAATTTGAATACCTAGGAAATATTATATCGAGGGAAGGAGTCCAGGTGGATCCCAAAAAAATCAAGGTAATCAAAGAATGGCCCAAACCCAAGAACATATCTAAGCTAAGGAGATTTTTAGGTTTAACAGGGTATTACAGAAGATTTATAAAAAATTATGCACATCTAACAGCACCCCTAACCAATTTGTTAAAGAAAAATGCTTTTTAGTGGAATGACCAAGCAGACAGGTGTTTTGAGAAATTGAAGGAAGTAATGTCAACCACACCAGTACTAGCAACTCCTGAATTTTCAAAAACCATTCGTAGTAGAATGTGATGCTTCGAGTTTTGGAATTGCAGCTGTATTAATGAAGGACAATCACCCTATAGCATTTGAGAGCAGGAAGCTTAATAAATGAGAAGGCTTAAAATCAACATACCAAAAGGAGATGCTCGCCATCATACACACTTTGATGAAGTGGCGCCAATATTTGTTTGGAAGTAAATTTTCAATCCGAACCGACCACAACAGTCTTCAGTTCTTACTCCAGCAAAAGACATTATCAATAGAACAATAGAAGTGGATGGAGAAGTTGTCATATTTTGATTTAGAAATATTACAAGGGAAAGGAGAATTTCGCAGTTGATGCACTCTCACGCGAAGATGACGACCACACAACATGTGATGCCATGATAGTTGTTTCGGAATGGTTAGACTAAATACGAGCCAAATATGGCAAGGATAAAGATTTTGACTCCATGATTAACACTATCAGTCAGTATACCAACTTCGAGTGGAAAAATTACATCTTATGGTACAAGGGTAGAATTTACCTAACACCCGCATCTAAATTTAAGTTGAAAATACTAAAAGAGTCTCGCAATTCGCCAGCATCTGGACATGTTGAATTCTACAATACTTACTACAACATCTGACAGTCATTCTATTGGAATGGTATGAGCAAGGAAATTCATAAATATGTTGCAAAATGTGATATTTTCCAAAGGAACAAAAGCGAAAATGTTCCAACTCCAGGATTGCTACACCCATTACACATTCCAAATTAGAAGTGGGAGGATATTTCGATGGACTTTATTGAAGGAATACCTACATCTAACGGAAAGTATAAAATATTTGTAGTAGTCAACATGCTCACTTTATGGCTATTAAAAAGACTGACACAACTAAACAAATTGGTGATGTGTTTTGTAAAAATATTTACAAACTACACGGGCTTCCTAAGGTCATCATCAGTGATAGAGATGTAAGGTTTAAAGGAAAATTTTGGAAGGAATTCTTCCAACAAGTAGGAATATCCTTCAACATGAGTTTGACATATTACCCCCAAACAGATGGGAAAATCGAAATCGTTAATAAATGCTTGGAAACCTATCTTCGTTGTTTCATTACAGACAAACAAAATAGATGGACACAGTGGCTACACCTGGCAGAATGGTGGTATAATACTGCGTACCACACCTCAACTAAGATGACACCCTTCCAAGCCTTATATGGTTACAAGCCAGCCAGGTGGAAGGACTTTGCACTCCTTGATTCTAGAGTACCAGCAGTTAAAGACCACATAGGAGAAAGCCAAAGGATCATAAACTTACTAAAAGAAAATCTAACCATGCCCCATAATAGAACGAAAGAACAAGCTGACCAACGCCGCTCTGAAAGAGATTTCGATGAGGCAAATTGGGTCTTTGTTAGACTCCAACCTTATAAGAAACTATCACTAAACAACAAGGGAAGAATAAATTGTCACCTAAACATTATGGACTGTATCAGATAATCAAAAGGATAGATAGTGTAGCTTATGGGTTAAAGTTACCATACAACTGTTGAATCCATAATACCTTTCATATATCAAGTCTCAAAAGAGTACTAGGGCAAAACCAAATAGCACAACAAGAAATACCAGAGACTGATGAAGAAGGAAGAATAGTCCTTAAAACTGAAGGTATACTCGCTACCTAAGAAAAGGTTTTACGATCCAAGACAATAAAGGAATACCTCATCAAATGGAAGAGGTTATCAAAGGAAGATTCATCTTGGGAATCAGAATGTTTCTTGCATCAACACATAGGCCTACCTATGATTTGAGGACAAAGAATCTTAAGGGGAAGGCAATATTATGAACTTAAAATTCATAACAATTAATTACAATATTACAATATTAAATATTATTTAAATAAATACATTATTAATTATGATCAATTAATTAACAGATAATTAGCTAAATGAAGAGACATTAGTCCCCAAAGGACATGTCTTTCTAATTAGGCATGGCCAGTCAACTCCTATTTAAGGAGCACTGCCTCAACCTTGTAAACACCATTCAAAAATTTTATCAATTAATAATAAATATATTACATTTAGAAATCTGGTGTATTATCACAGTCTACAACAATTTATAATTTAATTCTAACATTCGCTAGTTGTGGCTGCTCCACAACTTCCTGAAGTTGCTTTTGAGGCTTCTTTTGGGTCTACATGTTGAGAGGTAATTCACTCTCCCTCTCAACCACCAAGTCTCTAACCTTTTCTTTTCTACTCAAGGCTTTGCATGCATCTTTTACCTCAAGTGCATACAGGTTCTCGACTCACACATCCGTCGTCACAAAATTTTTGGAAACAAGAGTTGATTTGAAATTAGTGATATCTCCCTCATCCAAACTCCGATTCAGACAATTTGTTTTTTGAAATTGGGTATTTTTTTGTACGGAATCCACATCTGCTATTTTTTTAAAATAAAAAAAAAAATCAACAAAAATTTTCAGATCTGCTCTGCAAACTCACTGCCCAAATAATTCCTGCTCCTCAATCTACCAATATCAATGATCACAACTCCTTTTGTGTCACTAAGCATTGGCTCATTGATCTGCCCACTAATGGCCTTCTAGCTCCATTAAGAAGTCTGCACATAGGGTCTTCTAGATCTTCTATGAACTAGAGCTCCATAATTCTTCTCTTCTATATTATCTTCAACTCTGATACCATGTAGATTTTCCTGTAGATTCACAGCTCATGTAATTTCCTAAAATACAAGACAGGAATATACTTTACTCTTCACACCAGTGGAAGTGAATAGATCGATGAAAACAATATGAACAAGGAGAAGACAAATCAATGGCACATAACACAATAAGTTTTTTTTGGGGAAATACACTACTCAATACCCCGCCTATCTGTATTGCATTAATCATAAATATGAGTGAAGATACAAAGCTTGTTCTCACAAAACAATTCCACACAAGTATGCTCAACTCTCTACCTCACAAGCCCACTATTAGCCAACACTTAGACAATTTACACTGCCTGCCAAGCCCCTATTTCCTTGTGCCCTTGGTCAAAGAATTTGGATGAATACAATATGCTTCACTCAACCTTGAGCTTAACCTGCACAAGTATTTCCTATCCTCCACTTGATGACTTCTTTTGGCCAATACTTATCCAAATTTCCAAGCCTCCAAGCTCATAATTATTTTCACAATTCCTAAGAGAATTAGCCCATATTTAAAGGGTAATTCCTTGTCCATAACTACGCAACCCAAAATTGGGTCCTTCTTTCATTGCATGCATGATTTATACAACTCAGTAAATCGTACAACTGATAGTACAGTGTCCTTGCACTCTATTCTCAACTGGGTCTTCCTCTAGACTGGCATACATGAGTTTCTCACGAGGAAATCTTCAGTTAACTGGAGTAACACTTGTGGATGCACCAGTGCACCAACTGATTGTTATTCCTCTATTAGTTCCACAAATAGTTAGAACTAATTTAACTTACCATAATTCAGTAAACTAATTTATCTAATTACAACTCAATTTAAACTCATATTGTACCCCTAAAATTTAGGGAGAACATATACATGACTTCCAAAAGACTTCCAACTCGAAATTCCTAAGCTAATTAACTTAATTAAACTTAATTAACTATTTACAAGTTGCTATGAGAAAAGAATTACAATTTTAATTCAAGGACAAATTAAATTGGAATTCCTCGAATATATTTTTAATATTTCTAGTTGCTATTTTCAACAAATACAAATGCAAACCTCCTTAATTAAAAGTCTATAGAGGTTTTGATGTGGAGGAAAAAAATGGAGGTCACTCTTTGGTGTGTATCATGATTTAAGAATCTAAATTTGTTGCTGTGCATGCAACACATAGTTTCTCTCTTGGTGACACTAATTTTTGTAAACCGTGTTCAATCACTTGTCAAAAACACTTTGCATTGGGTGTACCTTTAGACGTCCCCTTATCACATAATAAAAATATAATTGACTAGTAATTGTATTTTTTGAATTTTCAATGGAATTAATGTAAATATTGATTAATTTGATTTTGTTTTATAAAATGGTTAGTTACGTATGTTGGCATTGTTTTATGTTGCCATTAATGTCAACAATGCTTTGATCATTGAGAGAGTTTGATGTTGAACATCTAAAAGGTTGATATGATGTTGAATGTCTGACACACTAATAATGTAGGGTACTTTGAATATTCTTATTAAGAAGCATCATTTATGTTAGCTTTATTAATATGCAGTTTGCACAATTTACGTAGGGTTCCCACTTGTAGCTCGCATAGATGTTTCCAGGCATGGAAAACAAATTGCCTGGCTCAAAAACCTTGGTATCTCTCCTCTTGTCGACTTAGTGGTCTAATGTCAGCTCAATTACCATCGAATATTACCATACAAATTCCCATGGTGTTGTTGGTCTACTTGATTCGATCAAAGAGGCAAGAAAGTATATAAATCCATCATCAGGTGCCATTATGGGCATCAATTCCATGAGAATCGTTCTGGTAATATTGTATATTTTTTGTTTTGGATCGTGATTAAGTGCAAGGAGCACGTGGAAGAAAGATCTGTTCCACTATAATTGCATTTTTGTTTCCTTGTTCTTGTTTAGGCGTGATCAAATGGTGGTTGCAAAAGTACTCCTTGTCTTGGTGCATTATGTTATGATGAGTGTGATCTACAATCTGCATAATTTGAGGTGTGTTAATGGTCTGAATCTAATGTCATACATTATGAAAGTTATCTCAAACATGTTATGTTAAGGAGTTCACCTCTAATCCGGTGCATTGATGATGTTGTCTCTAATCCGATCTATTAATGGTGTCACCTCTAACTTGGTGCATTAATAAAGTTGTATTTGATCTCATGCATGAGACCAACTGATTTGGTGAGCAATTAAGGAGTGTAGTCATGTTAGTGCAGTTGTCTTGATTTTTTGTATTGATGAATCAATAATAGCAATGTTTGGTGCGATGGATTGACCAAATGTGGCACATTCTTATGATTATAATGAATCGTTCTAGTGTGATTTGTTTTGGCATTGAAGCAAGCTCTGCTTTGGGTCAATTACATGGAAACTTTATTTTCTAGTGCATATGTATGAATGTGTGTCTAATGACATCCTTCTCTGGTGAGATGTGCAATAGGTGTGGTATCGAGGTTTGATGTTTACAAGTTCAATAAGTAGAAGAGGTATGTTCACATTAATTAACCATATGGTTGCTAGTAAGATTCAATGTAATCGATTTGGTATATCCCTTGCGACAAATACTTATTGATGCTTCTCATTGAAACTGAGTTCTAGAAGTTGGTAGATGAATTTTTTAAACATTGTATGGATTAACTACTTTGTGACAAGGCTATTGTTGAAGGTTTTTTGTAGATAACATAAGAAGATATACCTATCATTGATTAGTATATCTGTTGTATGGAGTGTCTATGGTCACAACTACTACAAACATATTGAACATTATAATGTTGAGTTTTTTGAATCAAAAATCACTATCTATCATGGTAATTATGTTTACTCGTCCAATTGAAACATCATAGTTTGAGAAACAATATTTATGTTAGATATGAGACTTTTGTGATCCATATTGTAGATAAATGTCTTTCGGAATAATTGCATCATTAGGATTTGATTATTCTGAAATACATTTATCTACAATATTTATGTTCATAAAAAAATTATTGTTTGAAGCCTATAAGAGTTTGTTGAGATTATTTTGAGACTATCCATTTACCTGAAATATGTTATATGACAAATGAGTGATTACTACAACTGGCAAGATATCACTATAGAGAGAATATGCATGAAGCCATCATTATGATAATCACTTAGACTAGAATTATGTTTGAAATCTATTGAATTAGTTGTAGGAATTAAGTATACATGATCATTCAATTACTTTCTCGAAAGGCATAATTGGTCACCAAAGGTTTTGTCTTTTGGAATTATGAGTTTTAGGTTATACTCTTGAGATTGTTTTTTGACCTAGGTCTGAAGTGTGACATAAAACTTCTATTAAATTTGGTTGTGGTGAGCATGTTCCAAGGTGCCTGGTGTATAATGTTTGAAACTCAAGATTAGGACTTTGATGAGGCTACAAAAATATGATGTTACTAACAAGACATGAATTAGCAGGGTTTTTATTCAAAATTTGAGCTGACACACAGAACAAAGTTAGAACTTATGCTACTATTCATTGATTTACTATTGTTATGAATGTAAAGGGGTTGATTTATTGATTTGACTATATTCCTAATCATCACTTGGTGCAAAATTGCTACTGATATACTTGTTGTTGGGTATTTTTGTCTATGGATCTTGATGATATGCCAATATTCCGAAGTTATATTATCACACTACTAAGAAAGTTGCATAGACTTATTTAACAAAGATGTGATGCCAAATATATTGTTCTACCTATGATGAGGAACCATCTTACAATTTGTTCATTCGTTAAGGTAGTTAGAAAATGTGCTAACTGTGCGATGAGTACATATGTTGCTTGAAAACCGTAATTGGTTTACTTATGTTTCCATGGGAGTGTTGTGCGGGATATGTTCACTTTTCTATCATCTCGGGAATGATTTCCATTTATATTTTAAAGTGTTTCAAGTTGTTAAAGTGTTGAAGATTGTGTGGCAGAGTTTCTCGGGGTTTATTGATGATGACGGGATTTATTGTGTCAGTATGACCAGGGTGTTGAGCTTGTGATGTATGATTTGCATCCAAAGAAGTTAAAAATTGTTGTGTTGTTATTATAGATGATTTATCTTGTTTCTACTAATGTCATAAGCTCTATAAGTAGAGGATTTGATCTTGTGGAAAGGATAAGCTTGGCAATTGTTGAGCTTGCAATGAACTATGCCATTCTACTACCAAATCTAAATATTATTTGATGAAATTGTTGTTGTTCAAGGTGTTTTTGTGATAGGATTGTATGTTAAGAAAGAATGATCATGAGAATATTTTGAGGGTTCTATTGTTTATAATTTACGTTGCAGGGATGTGTGCATGAGCATGTTGATGTGTTCGGGTTTGTGATGTCTTTGGCTATGAATATTTTATGAAGTGATTGTTGAACTACTGATGATGAAGTTGTTGTTGACGTATGATGCCTATGAACTCTCTATGTGAAAGTTGTATGCTCTAATTGTTGTTATGATATGCTCATGAATAGTCATTGATGTTAGTACATGGTAATTAACAAAGTTATGCTTAGAACTTGGATGATTATAGTATGATATGACCAACAATTGTCAAAGAAGTGATATATATGAGTTTGATGATATGTATTTGACCGTATTCTTGATTGAGTTGATTACTATGGGATATTGATGATGAACCTGAGATAGTGTGGTGTTGATCAAGGAAGAAATCTATTGTTTTTGTCTTGATTCCAAAGTTTATGTATTGGAGTGGATCCAATTTGAAAATGGATGAAAGGGATGTCCACAGTGTTTTTGGGGGTTGGTGCCTCCATCTCATTGGTGCTAGCAAACTAATCGTAGGGAGTGGGTACTTCCTGTTGGTGGGCACTATCGAAACAGTGAAGGGAGTGGGTGGTTCCTATTGGTGGGTGCCAGTGAAACAGTGAAAGGTAGTGGGTGCTTCTTGCTAGTGGGTGCCAGTAAAATAGTTTAAGAGAGTTAATGCTAGTGAATATATGCAAATAAATATTTAATAAGCGAAGAATAAGAATGGTGGTTTTCTCTCTTTATGAGTTTCCATCTAAAATCTCGGTATTCTTGTGTATGATGTTTATGACTTATTTATGTGTTTCTTGATGATGCATATATAATTGAATGGTGATTGTAAATGAAAATAAATTTGTAATAATTCCTAAAATACTGATTCACCCCCAAATATTTCCAACAACATATTTATTATTGGGAAAACAATTCTATGCTTCTCTTAAATGTTTGGTATAATGTTTGAACTTAGAAATCTAGTGTGTTACTAATATTATCGATGTAGTATTCAATATTTTTGCAATTAGTATTTGAACAACAAGTGGCCTATCTATCATCTATTGTTGCACCCCACTATGGCATTAAATCAAGAGATGATTTTAACAAGCACAACTCATAAAGCAAGCATACCAAGCAAATGAACATCTCATATTCTCAATGTGTTATTTTTAGTTGCAAGTGGTGGGACAACTTTGACTAGATAAATTCAAAGGAAGATTGTCATAGTGGAAACATATACATTAACTAAACAAAATGTGGATTGAAACTAAGGAGTCTAATGTTTTCCCAAAATATGAAAACCAAGTGTTTTTTCCTTGGATGTGTCGAATGGGAATTGATTGTTCATACTAAAACATGATCCAAGACCAAAACATCTTTTTGAGAACAAAAATATTATAATGTCAAGGGAGGGAGATAATTACAGTGATGGAATTAAAGAGTGATATGTAAATGTTTTATTTAGAAATTTATATAGTGAATGTGTAATTTTATTATGGGTACGTATAATTGGCCAATCATTTTTTTTTTAATATTGGATATGAAAAGTTAACAACCATTCACAATCATCATATTGGAAATACATTAAATAGTACAAGCGTTAAATGTGATTTTGATATGTTTTTATTGTAATATTTTTTGTTTATTAGAATATTTAGGTTGTATTACATTAATATATGCTTATTTTAACTTTCGAATTTCTAAGCATTAATTGAAATACCATAAAGTTGATGTCAGATTCATGTAATATATTAGTAAATATTTAATTTAAAGTGAATTTTATTTGAAAAAAAGATGATGTTAAAAAAATCAACCCTGAAATTTTATATTGTTTGAAAAATTCAAAATTAAAATAAATATTTACTTAATGATGAAAAAAAATTTAATTGCTTAGATTTTTAATCCTATGAGACAAAGAATCACAATAGACAATTGTGCATTTGATGAATACTAATAGTCTCTCAATAGAATACCTCATGTTGAGCCTCACAATTGCTTCTTTTTTACACCCTTTTCCACTCCCTTTATTTATTTTTGACCTCCATAATCACACAGTGGGCATCAAAATGCAAGATTATGACATGGCAGGTATATAATTGTCTTGTATTTCATAAATTGATAATGTTATTTATTATATAGTCTAATGTTTGCTTCAACTACCGAATTGCAATGATTATGCAGCTAACACATGATTCTACAACCAAGTCCATGGTTTGACAGGTTCCAAGGTGCCATCTAGGAAGCGAAATATATGGATGTGTGGAAATTGATGCACTCAACGATTTCCTCCTATTCTCATGAACCAGATCGATGGAAGTAGGTCTCGGTGATGTGGTCAAAGATAAAGTCAAACCCTGTAAATCGGCAACAGGCGAGCAAGAATGGGATATACGCCTCATGATTTGCTTTGATAATAGCAAATCATGAGCAAATTATGTTATTTTATCTTTTATAGTTAAAATTAGTGTTTTGTTGACAAGGATTAGGCATAGAGATTTGAACAATTAATGCTATGAGCTTTATAAATAATCTCTCGACAGGAATGAAAGTTTGTTAAGAAGTACGCAACAGTGAAGACTTAAAACTCTATTTTTAATATTCAGTTTACGAAGAACCTTTTCGTTTCCATGTGTGGTTCACTGTTTGATTGATAGTGTGATTACCTGCTTCTCGTGAAGGGTCCCCTCAAGCAGTATGGATTCTTGTTCGTTTTCAGTAGATAGAATTTATGTATAATTTCATAAGCTTTATGTTCTATTCAATTGAGTATATGTGTTTTTAATTTCTTTCATATTCAAATTATGATTGTTTTACTAATCATCTCTTTTATTTATAGATGCACATGAATTAAGCTTAATAGCAGTGATATCAACGATATGATTTATACTTAGACAATAATTTATTTTCCTTATAGAACAAAGGATTTATTTGCAAAATTAGGTGTTTCATTTCAAACATAAGTGATTTATAATTCAAGCAAGTGCAGATGTAGTTAAGTAGAGATTTATTTCATTTTTATTTCAAACAATTACGAATGATATTCTTACATATGTGTGATGAGATTAATAGTAGCCTTTTCCTTTGAAATCGAGTGTGTATATAAATAGTGTGAAGAGTGAAATTAATTTTCATTTACAATATGTGTGGGATTGATTTACTTATTTGCAAAGTTGTGAGATTTTGTTTTGAAGCAGAGTGTGAGATTTTCCATAAATAGTCTTTGGTAAAATAGTGTGATCATTTTATTTTCTAGGAATAATTGCTTTGCTCATGTGCATTTCAATAAATTAATTTAGAATTTACATTTCGATAACTCAGCTTAATTTAGAATTGGTGTGAATAACCAAAGACTTATAGTATATACAATACACGTCATCAACTTACTAGCCTTGGACGATAATTTATGCAAGTAATCTAAGGTTAATTAAATTACCAAACATTTTGTTGTCACTGCAACTGAAGTGTAAATAGGAGTCTTTTCTTTTTACTTTAAAAAAAACAAAATGATATGCATAGGGAAAGAGATTCTAGAGGTAGATGTGTAGGTAGGGGTAAAATTTTAATTCCAACATCATCACTCACCCCACCACGACCTTGTAGTACCACACCACCCACTCAAACTCATATTCCAGCACTTGCAGACAAACATAAACTTCCTGAGGTACTTAGATCCGAAATCCAACCTAGAGATTCACCAACCTCATCAACAGAAGTAGTAATAGAGGAAGAAAATCCTACATCCCCAATAGAAGGAGTAGTTTTCCTATCTTCAACTGGAATTGGAGACACTAAAAAGACACTTAAAACAAGAACACAAAACATTGAAAGCGCATAATGAAATACAAAGGACTCAAAATGACAACATTCTCTTACATCTTGCTTTGTGGTATGATAAGAATAAAATGCTAAATGAAAAGAACAAACCCCTTAAGAGAAAGGTCATAAGTCTAAAAGTGAAATATTTTGGTGAAGAAACCAAGGATAGAAGTCACTAAGAAAAAAGCAAAGAAGACAAATCTGGATGTTTTAGCTCAAGTTTCTAAAGGAGTGCAGTAACAGGCAAATTTCATCAGTTTTGAATTTTTTGCATGAGGACATGCAATGACTTTCGAGTGGGGGAATGTTGAGCCTCACAATTGCTTCTTTTTTACACCCTTTTTCACTCCGTTTATTTCTTTTTGACCTCCATAATCACACAGTGGGAATCAAAATGCAGGATTATGATATCGCAGGTATATATTTGTCTTGTATTTCATAAATTGATAATGTTCTTTCTTATTTAGTCTAATGTTTTCTTCAGCTACCAAATTGTAATGATTCTTCAGCTAACACATGATTTTGCAGCCAAGTTCGTGGTTTGATAGGCTCCAATGTGCTAGCTAGGAAGCGAAATATATGGATAGGTGGCAATTGGTGCACTCAACGATTTCCTCCTATTCACGTGAACTAGATCAATGGAAGCAAGTCCCAGTGATGCGGTCAAAGATAAGGTCAACCCTTGTAAATCAGCAATAAGTGAGCTAGAACGAGATAAATGCCTCATGATTTGCTTTGATAATAGCAAATCATGAGCGAATGATGTTATATTATCTTTTCTAGTTAAAATTAGTATTATGTTGACAAGGATTAGGCGTGGAGCTCTAAAAAGTTAATGCTATGAGCTTTATATATAAACCTCTCAACAAGAATGAAAGTTTGTTAAGAAGTACACGATAGTGAAGACTTAAAACTTTGTTTTTAATATTCAGTTTATGAAGAACCTTTTCGTTTCCAGGCATGGTTGGATGTTTGATTAATAGTGTGATTACCTGCTTCTCATGGAGGGCCCCCTCGAGAAGTAAGGACTCTTTTTCGTTTTCAGTAAATATAATTTTTGTATAATTTCATAAGATTTCTATTATGTTCAATTAAGTAGATGTGTTTTTAATTTCTTTCATATTCAAATTATGATTGTTTTACTAATCATCTCCTTTTTTTTATAGATGCACATGAATTAAACTTAACAACAGTGATGGCAATGATATGATTTATACTTAGACATTACTTTATTTGCCTTATAGAACAGAGAATTTATTTGTAGAATTAAATGTTTCATTTCAAACATAAGTGATTTATAATTCAAGCAAGTGTGGATGTAGTTAAGCATAGATTTATTTCATTTTGGTTTCAAACAATTATGAATGATATTCTTACAGATGTGTGATGAGCTTAATATTAGCCTTTTCCTTTGAAATCGAGTGTGTATATAAATAGTGTCAAGAGTGCAATTAATTTTCATTTACAATAAGTGTGGGATTGATTTACTTATATGCATAGTTGTGAGATTTTATTTTGATGCAGAGTGTGAGATTTTCCATAAGTAGTCTATTATCACGCAAAATTTTCTTAAGGTTAAAGAAAGAAATTTCTGAGGTAACCACAAACCAAATTTTTAGGCTTAGGCTCTAGCCAACCTAAGTTCAGAGAGGGCTCTCTCTTTATAACTTTGTTTTGGGTAGGATTTTAGGTTAGTTCTTAATGTTCATAAGGTTTTGAATTTGGTTGGGTGGTGGAATTCTAGGAACAGATGGATGGAGCAAGGCCTTCAAACCATTAGGCTATGGAGTCAATCAAAGGATGGCTTAACTAGACCAGATTACTAAAGGGAGTGTTGACAGGGTAGGCTAGCAAAGCAAAAGGCAAATCTCCAGGTTCAATGGATGAGATAGTCCGAACCAGGGTGAAAGGGCAATGAAGAATCCTTAGACCGGGATCAAGATGAAGAGCAGGAGGTGATCATGAGCAAAGGAAAATTAAGAATCCTTTACTATAGATTGGGGGGGAACTATGGAAGTAAGGGAGTAACTAAGAATTCCTTAACTAATATAGTTTAACAGAAAACATTAAGAATGTAAACAGTGAAGACAGAGAACATTAAAGCCAGTTCTAAAATATCATTCCTAGTTTACCATTTAAATTTCATAGAAACACATATGATTATTAATAAACATAAAGAAAAATGATAATGCACATGAGAGAGAGAATACTTATTTGATTTCCGCTTTACACAAGAATCTTGTGAAATGTCTTTACTTTATTCCTTGATCCAACAAGCCAATCCGGTCTTGATACAATAACACTTTAACTTGAGAGGAAAATGTCTATAGAAATGTCTTTGAATCCACCCTAAATACTTTGAAAGGTGAAGTATTTATACAAAAAATATTTACAAAATATCTCATAACTTTTTGAGAATTAATCTAGAAAATCAAAATATCTTCAAGCATGAAGATAGAGAAAGATGGAAAACTGCATCATGTTGTCCCTGTTATTGTGATAGTGCTAGCTGTTTGCAGTTCGAATTTTGAGCTCTTTAATCTGGCTAATATTTGTATGCTGGAATCACCTTTGTCTTTAATCTTTTACTGATACTCTTTAACCTATTACTCTTTGACCCTGTTTATCTGTCCTTTCACCTGCCTTCAAATTTACTATGGTAATTTATAGTAAATCCATCATTGTTACTCACCATTCATTCTCAGGCAACTTTACCTTAAGCATCCTTCTATATATCTTGTCTTCCTCAGTGTTATTGGCAAAATTTGGCTTGGTGACAAATAGATGCTTCACCTCATGCTCTAGGAAGAATAGATTTTCTAAAGTATCGTATAATACTTTCCCTATTGGCAATGCTTTGACTCCTGAAGTGCTTGCCTGTTCTTGTACAATTTCTCTATTCTGTCAACATAGTCTGATTGGGTCATAAGTTTGTCATTGATTACCATGGGATTGTGAAGGCATTTACTTATCAAAATTTGAAGCTTTGCCATGAATCTATCAATACCAACCTGCAAGTCATGGCATTTTTTCTCTAAGTTAAGCATAAATTTTCTTTTAGAGAGAACCTTTTTTATTTTAATGATGGCTTATGTTCTCTCCTCCACACCAAGCTCATCTGGTTCATGCATGTTCTTGCTGTTCAAGAAATTGATGAGTTGATTGGCTTCCTTAGCTTGGTCTCCTAGGTCTTCCTTTACCTTTTGTATTGCTTTGGTGGCCACTTTCACCAGTTCTATTTGCTCGAATATTACTTGAATTGATGGCCAAATATCATTGACAGAGTCAAGGATATTGGCCCAGAGCATCTCCTTATTTTTTCCTAGTGGCTTTTGCAATGTTATATCCTTCTCTAGGACCTTAATCTTATCACCCATCCTTAGGGCTTTCTGTGCTCTTCTTTCTACTGTATTTTGGCAAGCCAATAGTCAGTTTCTAAGCTTACCACTTTCTCCTTAAGATTTTTTAGCTTTGTAGCCTGGATGGGCATTTCCTCCATGGCTTTCACTAACTCCGTTGTTTTCTCTGTTGAAGTACCTATAGTTGTAAACGTTGTTGTGACTGGAAGCGATGTAGCAGGTGGAGTTGTTGGTGCTAAACAGGCCACCAATGTTGAAGGGACTATAGTTGTTACTATGGGAATGGCAGTTGTGGAGGTAATGGGCAATTCAATCTGTTTGGATTGAATCATTATGTCCAATTCTTTCTCTGTTTCTTTCAGCTAATCATTTAGCTTATGGACCAAGTCCATAAGCTCTTCTTGTTCCTTCTGAGTCTCTAAGACTTATGTTGTTTCCAGATGATGAAGATGTGGAATTTTGAGTTGCTTCTTCAAAGCAGCTATGTCATCATTCTTCTTTTTAATTAATCTTTCTACCTTCACATCTTTGGGATCGTGTCCCAACTCAATGATTAAGTCCTCCAAGGACTTGATTCTAGTGTCTTTTGCCTGTGAAGAGGCCTTTTCCAATTGGAACTGAGCTGATATATTATTCAGAGAGTTCTGCTATTGGTGGGTTGTAATGGCTTTGCTTGTCAAAGTGCAATATACCATCTCTCCTGTCTATTTATGCAATTCAATATGGTCAATAGGATGTATGTCCTTTTCCAGTACTTCAGAATCTGTCTTCTGGTAGTCAGCTGCTGATCTGGGATGCTGAGTGGTGGGTTTCATGAATGTCATATGCATTTTTCCTTCTTTCATATCAAAGGCTAACATAAGCCTTGTTTGGTTGGTGGGAGCCACTTTGAGGTACTGAGCATAGCCTTGGGCTTTTAGCCCTTCATTCATGGCCTTTATTTCCTTGTACTTTTCTCTGATATCTTGGTCTTGGTCAACTGGAATCCTGAATGAGGACACTTCCACACTTTGTTGTCTTTCCAACATCTGAGTAGGTGTTGTGGAAGGTTCTTATGTTCCTCCAGAGGGAGTAGCATGCCTACTCCCTTCTCTTTCTGTGCTTGTGGCTCCAACTGTTTCTTTTGTGAATTCTTGCTCAGAGAAAGGATTTAACCTTTGCCTTTTGACATATGTTTGTGAAACCAATCTGCTTGAAGGAGTGGCCTCCTCCCTGTCTTTTTTGAGGTTTTTCTCCTCATTTAGAGGAGTTTGCATGATAGGGGGAGTACTCGTGATGGTCTCTGGCAGTCTTGTTTGAGTCAGTTCTTCTGCTATGTCTGGTTGTTCTGACTCTTCTTGCACCTGGGATCATTCTTCTTCTTATTGTTCACTATGTGTCTGTGATTCCCTTTGTGCTTGAGATTCTCTTGGCACCTGTATGAGAGAACCTTCATCAAGCCTCCTCTCTAGATCAATTAATGTATTTTCAATAGAAACTTCAGTGCTATCTCTATCCACTAGAGTATTCTCCACCCATTCCAATTGATTTGCATATTTTTCTTACGGATTTTGTGGTGGATACAGGGAGACATCTTGTTTTTCTGTCTTCTATTGCAGATGAATCAAAGGGGTCATATCTCCATATGAAGCTTTGTTTTAGTTTGAGCCTTTGAATGATTTCTTCTGCTTCTCTTCCAACTTCTCGACTATTGCACACAAAGGGGCCTAGTTGATCTGTGATTCTGAGTTGAGCCTTCTTTTTGGCTTTAACAAAATGTACCTCATCTGAATTGATTATTTGCCTGTAGTACTCCAGAGAAAATAACCTCATTGGGAGGTATCTGGGCAACTTTTATGGTGCCAACTCACAACCATAGATCCTAATTTCAGTGTGATTTTGGTACAATTACCAACCTCCCACTTTGTGTTGTTTTGAAAGTTGTAGGATCCTCCTGATATCTGAACTGATCCTTGGAGGAGGACTTTCTAGCAACATGGTCACTACATGATATACAAAAAGATCTATGAAGTCTGTGTATGGATATGGTGATTCATATTTGTGGATCAAAGGAGTCCAAAATACTACTGACCTAGGGTGGCCTCTCGTATCAAGCTTTTAAAGAGTAAATGGAAATTTATCAACTTGATAATATAAGAAAAGGCGGTACAAAATTGAGGAATACTTGAATACTCTTTCATTATCCATTCTTAAGAATTGATCATGCATTTTATCTGCTATGAATTTGGCATAATCATAAATGATGGCAGGGGGTTGTCTTGGAGTGAAGATGGATATGAAGGCTAGAAAGATTTCATCAATATACTCACTAGTAGTATAGCCTAAGACACTAGATATCATTGACACAATGTCCTGGCCAAGTTTAGAAAATATGGTCCACATGTATGGGGGAGGATCACTTGGAATAAGTTTCTCTTCCACAATAAAGGTCTAGAATATTTCAGTAAGTCTGGCAGGGGTTGTCTTGGGGAATTTGTCTAGCAGGTCTCCAATGGAAATAGGGGTCAGATTTTGTCCTGGTTGCAACTGCAGCATTTCATTGATTGATTCAGTAATAATGGTGAAAAGTACAATATGGTCAGGGGACATCACTACACTTTGGTTGGGAAAGTAGTTTGCATGGCCATAATGGACTATTTCCCGAAAGATATGTGTCGAGTCGTAAAAAGGGTCTTTTTCACCTCTAATTACCTCACATTAGTTTGTCAATCCAGGAACGTTTTGTTATTTCAAAGAGTGTCTCAATTTGAGGTTGTCATTTGTCAGAGTAATGCTAGTAGTATAGCACTCAAAATACAAGAGTAAATGGATGCTTAAGACAAAATCTTCTTACAGTAAAGCACTTTAAGGCTGAAATCATGCATTCGGGAAACTAAGCAATTTATCAATCAAGGGTCCAGTAACAGTAACTCATCCCTCTGTAAACTGATGTAACTAAAGATAATCAAGGAACAGATCATCAGCCTGGGGACTAGACAACAAATGTCAACGCCCACTACAGTTTCAAATCACTCTGCACACCAAAGCAATGATAACGCAAATAATCAGAAAATGGAACAGCAACTAGGAAATGGAACAGCAACTAGAAAATGTAACAGCAACTAATTCTTATGAACAACAACACCTTAATCTTCAGAAATAAGTGCAGTAATCGTATCCTACAAAAATCGGGTAGCGATATTTATTCTAAAGGTAAATCAAATAGCACACAGAAATAGAACGGCAACTGATTAGCAATGAAATATAGAACAATACTCAAAGCTAAAATGTAAGTCCACGATAAACCAAGATAAATAAAACACACAACACGCCTTAGGAAAAGCAGTAATCTAATTTCGATACCACCAATAGCAATCTTAGTTATCAAGAATAATGATTGTAATTCGTAATGGAACAGCAATGTCAGTTGAACAGCAATCGTGATTAAATGTCAACCATAGATGAATACAGCAATACCAACTTATCAATGTTATAGCACGGTTACTTGGTAATTGAACAGTGAGAACATTCCATAAAGACCAGCAATATTATATTAATGATTAAAGGAACAGCAATCTGTTACAGAGCTAGAGTGAACAATACAACATTCCTGTCACAAAGAATGAAATTGATCAGTCAAATATAAATCAAATGTAACAAAGTCGTGATGTAAAATAACAAAACATATCAGATTACCGAACAAAGCTAATAATGGAAACCACGCACAAACGAAAGGTAATAGTACAGGAGCAAGTGTTCCACCAGGGCCAAGCCCTTAGCCTCCAGGGACACACCGCTTGAGGTTATTCCAAGATCAAAGATGAAACAGCAACCAGGTTTATATTAACACACTAGAATAGAGTTACAGCGGATCACTTCTCAATGAGAGTCAATGATCAAAGTCTCAAATTTAGATAAAAGTTACATAGAAAAAATGACAGCAGATCCTCCCCTGGGCTAGCAGTGCTGCCCCTTTTTATAACAGCTAAGGCGGAGATATCAATGATGCAAAAATAGTTAAAGCAGCGATCCCTCAGGATCAAAGGATCCTGAGGAATTCACCAAACTGTTAATTCCAAGTTATCTGTTTGCTTTCTTGCACCGAGTCAATATCTCCATTTCCTTTCCCTAGCTAATATGCTTTAATTTGGATCGCCTTGTTTGCATGTGTTTCCCCACCAAAGGGATAGCAGTTAACTTGGCCTTGTCTTTTTCTTTGGAACAGCAATCTTTCATTTTTCCCTTTTCCTGCATAATAAATGGAAATTATCAGTGTTTTTCTTGTTGCATATTAATCCTACAGATTTTGTCATGATTTCTTATTATCTACCTAGTTCATGATACAAAGGCGCTGTGAGTTTTAATGAAAAGATGCCAAAATAATCAACAAAAACATACCTTCTTTAGTACTCCACACACCCCCCTGCTTACCCTTTTTCATGCCCTCATGAAAACATTGTAGTTGACATGTAAGGCAGTGAGAAAGTAGGTTGGAGATGGGATCTCATGTGGTGGTCTACGGCCATGATGCCTAACTAGGTGTTCAAAAAAATGCCTTGTCTGACCCTCTGGTATCTCATACAGGGCTTAGTATTCAAGTGCAGGGTGCCAAATAATCGGACTCCGGAACCTATATCCTAACGAAGATGGCCCTGCTCTCAAGATAAATTCACCATAGAGGTTTAAGCGATCGACGGCTAACTTAAAGTTTTCATAATTAAATGGTTCCCAAAGTTAGATATTCAGATTAGAGATCTGATATTGAAATTTAGCCGCATCAATGGCAAGGTCTTTAATAGTGAAAAAGTATTCTATTCCCTGTCGATTGATTGTTGTATGAATGGGTCCTAATGCTTCAATCACGCCTGGAGTCCCCATGAGGTTCCTATGTTCGCTCCACAACTACATTGGATTCCTAGGCTCAGCTCTTACCCATAAGTCTAATCCATTTTCTTGTCTTTGGAAGGCATTATAGGCTTTAAGCCATTTGATTTGATAAACTCCAAACGAAATAAATGCCTGCAGTTGGATATCCCCAACAAGGGCTGGGGTTCTACTCTGTCTCTTGGTCTAACACAAGGTTATGTAGATAGAATTCACACAATAACCTTTGAACCTTTACTCGTAGTGCTTACAACAATTTATTAAATCATCAATGATATTAATTTGTATAGGGGTTCCCGCTCTGACAGCTTTTATTTTCAATTGCAAATATCGTTAAATTAAAAACAAGGCATAATTCTTAGCAGGGGCTCTACATGCTAGGACATCAGTGTATAAAGAGCATAAGGTATCCATCTGCTTGATAACTATATCTAACCTACGAGTTACCTTTGCGACTTTCTCTTCTTCCTTTCGCCATCCTTCAAAGGCCTGGCTTTCGGATAGATTGGCATTCCTTAGTTGTTGTTGTAATTCTTCATACCTTTCTCGAGGAACCGTTTGTTCTGTGAGTTTTTTTGCTACTTGTTGAGCCTGCATCAAACCCTCTCGTATGGTTACCGTCCTCGGATCACTGTCCCACATGGTAGTGGTGAGCGGAAGGTTCACTTAATCTTCTTATTACATCGTCTCGTGTTTATGGTTCGCATTTCTTCAGAGGGTTGTGCCTCTGTCTGCACTTCTTTATCAGAGGCTGATATATCATATGTTTGTACTTCGACATGGGTAATAGTTGAATGTTGTTCCATTTGGTTTTGAATAGCATACTACTCCTTAACAAGGTTTTGAATGGAAAACTGCTCCTCAACAGGGTTTGGAACAGTAGACTGCTCCTCAATAGGGTTTCGAACAGCAAGGTGGACTTGATTCCTCCGAACCTTTTTCTTGAGGGGTCTTGCCGGAGTGGTTGCATGTTTCACCCCCGAAGTCCTTTTTACCCTCTTCCTCATTTTCAAAACCCTAATTTGTTGTCGAAGTCGAGCTATCACATTCAGTAATCTTCATTGTTCTTTCCGTAATCTTTTAATTTCTTCTATTTCCTTAGAAGGAACAGTTGTCTGTTTACTCGGGCCTGGATTGTTATCTCGGTCAATTCCCTAGTTTTCTTCTTGGGGTGCTCGTTCGTTCTTCTGTTTGGGTTGCTCAAGAGAAAAGACCCTAGCCAATTCTGTTATTTCCTGGGTGACTTCTTTTTCCACCCCTTCTTCTTCCTGAATTTCTTCCGGTGTAGTCTGGCTAGGAACCAATTGTTCCTCCTATGTACCACTTTTCTCTCTTGTCATACTTTCATCATGAACAGGCTGATTCTCTTTTTCTACTTCCTCGTCATGTAATTCTTCGAGTGCATTTTTATCCTGAGCAGAATGATCTTTTGGTTCTTCTTCAACATGGAGGTCTGGCGGGTTGAGAGGTTGGGCATATTCGCCCATATTGGCCAGAATTTTAGCCAATTCATCTTCTTGCAATGGATTTTGCAAGGGGATATTTTCGCGCTGCTCTGTTTCTTCCTCCTCCTGCCCAGGTTGCTCGGTCTCTTCCTCTGTTTCTCCTTTCTCATTTCCTTCCAATCCTTTCTCATTCTCTTCTCCTTCCAATTGCGGGGGTTGTTCATCCCCTAAATCGTCTATCTCTATTGGTTGGCTAGTATCCCCTTGGGAATTTTCCAGCCTCCCTCTAATCTGTGCCAGATTGACTGATTTCCTTCATTTCAATGGTCTATCTGGTGTACTGGTGGCATGCTTACATTTTGGGGATGGCATAGTCAATCCCCCATCTATCATGGCAATTAGCTCTTCCCAGCTGCTCTGTTGCTGGGAGAGGCTATGGCTAACTATCAACCATATCAACCCATGGTGACTTACTACTGATTCTACATGTTGTGCCTTTTTTATGCTTCGGGAAACATCATGAAGTAATGAATTTAAAAATGCAGGTAAGCGTACAGATCATTTTTGTTTTAATATGGCTAAAAGTTTAAGGTGTCATGGTCTTACCACGTCTTCCTGCCTTCACAGGTGATGTAGCTTTAGATGATCTTCTCCAATTCTGCCCACGTCTCTCCTACTGCTGCTGGTAGAACTCCCTTTCCTCTGACTGTCAGGTTCTGGCCTTCATCCTGGAAGATTTTTATGATCTTTTGCAGTCTCTCCTTCTTTAACGTCCACACAGGTCCAGTGGCTGGTAGTCCCGAGACCTTTGCAATTATATCATCGGTGACTGCTATGTGTCTCCCCCTTACTATGGAGTGATATTCCTGCAAGTTCTGCAAGAATTCTATTGCTATGGTCTCATTGGATTCTTATAAACGATTGAGATAAATTAACCAACCTGCTCTTGCCAGGTTTTGCCATGCAGCATCAGAGACTATCAATACCTGTGGTTCTCTCTGAATTGATCTTCCTCCCATGCTTTTGGTTTCACTGTAAAATTTCAGAGATGGCAATGGAATAGCAGGCTATTCAAACTATTAGACCACATAAAAACTAACAACACTACAGGACTCGCTAAAATCCTGAGTCACTTACTAATTGTCGCAGAGCATACTGAAATGGCTTAGGAACAGCAAGCCATGCAAATGGAAAAGACAATATACCATTGAGCCTTGCTATTCCCAAGTAAACAATTTCTTGAATAGTAGTTTGACATGTATACCAGCGAATGATGAGGTTGACCTCCCCCCCGTAATGTGATAGGTCGTCCTCGACCGTCAAATGAGGGAGCGGCGTGCCAATCTGACCTAGTACAGAGTCATAAAGGAACAGCATATGCCAACATGCCATGTTTACAAAAGGAGCAGGTTGCCGAAATCGAGGTGTAGAGTCGGATCGCTTAACAAATAAGAGACTGCTATGATATGATGCGAGGCTGGGGGGATAGGACAGTTGATGTGAACACAGAGTCTAATGCGGTCATTATCAACTTTTATGTCATGATTGGTTATAATAGATTTCCATGTGTTTAATGGTTCGGCACAATAATATACATAATCTTATGTGACATATTACAAAGGTATAAGAGACAAAAGGGGTGTTGATGATTACTATTGGGGTATAAGGAATGTGACTTCAATACCATTAACAGAGCTCTGTTGCCGACAGGTGTCCATAACCTTGACAGAGTTGTTTGTTTCACCCATGGAACCATGATCCTTTGTGTATGCTTAGGGACTGTTGTGCAGTGTCAAAATGTAGGTCATTATGCTGGCTTGGTAACCAGTTAGCCATAATGCCATTCACCAGGAAGGAGTGAAAGGTTGTGTTCAGGTAAATCCCCTCTGCGGACAGAGGCGATCCCTACTAGCCCAGACTGGGTCTAGCAACAATCATCAAACGCTACAGCGCAAGTTCCTAATTGCAAATTAACAAACCAGTGATGAAGGCCTACCTAGATTCCAACACTAGTGTTTGTAGGAGAGGTGGTGCTCTCGTTCCTCCGCTTTGGCAGATCACAATCATCACGATCTCCATGAATGGACACCTGCACATACAAGAAACAACACAAACACAAGCATAAAATCCGGTATATGCAACTATATGTCAGTCAGAAAGGACATAACTCATCATCATCACAAATAATAACAAGAGTGGAACCATAACCAATAGTCGTTCATTAATAATTAATCAAAGGGGAATACAACCAAAGTTCTGACGCTGGATTCTCCTTTGGCTGGTAGTCAGTAGCACATGTCTCGCAAAGCCTGTCGGGAATAAGGACAAGCCTCTCTCTTTGGATCCTGGACAATAATCTCCTTGCTTGGATTTGGCCTTATGGGAATCAAGAAGGCTCTTGTAGCATGAAGCTTTTGGGAATTTTGGAATTCTGAATCTCTGGAACTAGCTTGCAAAGGAAAATGGGCAAGCTTTTATAGATGGAGGAAGGGGAGTTGGGATCATAACCAATAATCATGGGATTGTCCATATCATCAAGGAAGCTTCCATGAGAGGTGGCAAACCACTTCCTCTCTATGGAAATCCATAGCCAAACCACCCAACTCAAGATAGATAGCAGTCCAGGAATTTGTTAGGACGAAACTTTCGTCGTTTATTTGTTAAAAAACGCCTCTAATTATGGTTGGTGCGGGTGTGACTCTATGACAGAGCGCCCATTGCCACGCCCTCTTTGGAGGATTTGCCCCCTTAGCGCAAGGGCTGCACTATGGAACCGCGCCAATGGAAAAATAGTTATTTTTATGGTTTTTCAGCAGGAGATGTCTTCAGGGCAAATAAAGCTCATGTTTAGGGGAATGCAATGCAAGTGTTTGTAGGCCATGTCACTTCTCATAGGTCCCGGAATGAGTCCTCCAAGATGCGGGAGAGGGGTAGTAGGGACGGTGACAAATTGTTGTGTAACAGATTCCCCCTAAAGCATGAGGCCCGAGAGAGAGAGGGGTGAAATGCTTTACGAGAACATGTCCAACCGAAAACACTGCCGCCGGAAAACCTACGTGGAGAAATACAATTGATATCTCAAATACATGATATTGTGGTATGGGTGCAGCCATCCATAGCAGAGTACACAATAATCTAGATCCAAGATATGGGCGCATCCATCCAGTGAGGATCGATAAATAGACTCAGGCATGGTCGCAGCCATCTAGTGAATGAGTCATGTAATAATCATAATAATCCACAAAATTGCAGTCTAGATCCCAACAAACAAAATCCAGGGTCTTGCGCTTCCATCTCGACTTGAACAAAGTACAAGTTCAAGCATGCGAATATAGGAGCCGAAGTCGAACATGTAGGAACATCGTCTGATTACCAGCCAATAGTGAAACATGTTAACAGACACGAGAGGTACCACCAATAATGACAATGGCCCTCAAGGTACTACAGGTACAATCTACGGCGTGTGACTCAATGAGCCGGCGTCGAACACCCGTAGAATCATCCGATCAGAGGCCAATGATGAAAACCTCACGTCGAATGCGAAGAACCTGCCATTGAGGCATGCAGGCTCCAAGGCACCATAAGGGAGTCTCTAGATCAGCTTCCTGGATAATGAGCTGAAGTCGACAAGAAGTGACCTTGACCGAAGGTGGGCCATAGTGTTTCCCACATCATCGACGCGAGACAGAAGAAGATAATGTTTTTGTGAATCAGGATTATATGAGTTATCAGAGGGAGGTTGTTATTTTGCAGAGGTAAACTTCTCTTGAACATATCGGTGGCACGATAGTGGACTTGGCAGTATTTGACATCAATCGATCAGAGGTCATGGTGACAAGGCAAAGAGAAGATGAGAGGTCAAACAGGATCACCCAAACCCACGGAGGCAAGTGAAAAACGAGATGAGATGTCCCCACCCAGACACAAACGCATACAAGTGCCATGTTCAAGAGCGACATACTGCCGACACGACAATGATTCTGGTTCTATTTTCCCCACCATTTATGGCGAGTACCCCAATTATTTTTATTAACAAGCTTGACAGGGATAGCATATGCTTGTAAAATGTCATTTCGACGAAATCCAATGTCATCAAGTTTTAACGAGTTTGACAAAGGGAGAATTCGGTGTCTTTTCATGTTTAGAGAGTTTGAAAAGATAGCAGAAAAGTAAACTCCAAAGGTCCCTTTTCGTAAATAGTTCCTCAGACCCGAAAAGGTAGAAAACAAAATCTTAGGAAACCTCCTAGTCACGATAGGCTAGGGTATTCCTTTTTCATAAATAATCCATCCCAGCCCGAAAAAGGGGTAAACGTATATTGGGTAGATTTCGTTTCGAATCCATTTTAACGAGATCGAAATGACAAGGGCCTCGGCAATCTTTTCGTCTTTACACGGTCAGAAAAGAGCTTAAAGGAGACGATCTCTTATTTACATTTAACGAGTCAAGAGGAATAACTCGAAAATATTTTCATCTTTAAACGGTCAGAAAAGAGCTGAAAGCAGACCTCCATTTTTATTCTCTTTAATGAGTCAAAAAGGGAAAAAATACTTGGCAATCTTTTCATATTTTACGAGTCAGAAAAGAGCTTAAAGGTGACT
>APFE031256472.1:0-10385 GCA_000404065.3 Pinus taeda | reverse complement strand
GGATTCGGTTTCATGTTTACACAAGCTTGAAACGAAAAACTATGCTTGTTATAAGTTCGCATGCCCCCAGCATAATGACACAAAACGAGGTACATTCCCCCCAAGCTTCATTGCATTCAACAAAGTGGATGGAATTAAGGTTCACTTTCGAAATCTTGGAAAGACTCGACTTGTATTTTACGAGATCTTAATCAAAAGACTCAATTTGGAAAGGGAGTTGTTTCATTTTTTAATGAGGTTGACACAGTAAAAGAACTATCCTCATAACCCTTGTTTCATTTTTTAATGAGCTTGATACAAGATCAGGAACTATGCTCGACCAGTCCCAGTTTCATTTTTTAAGGAGCTTGACATAGGAAATCGAACTATGCTCCGAACGAACTTCATCATAACGAACAGGAAGTTGTTGCTTCCAAGAGGGCCACTCCCGGTGGAAGGATAACATCTTGGAAGTCAAGACCGAATGCCCCCAAGACACTATGCACGACGGCAGCATCACTGGATACAGGCACGGGATAAGTAGCAACGTAGTTGACCTGCGGTGGGGCAGAGACAACCAGTGGATAAAAACCAGGAGGGGATGGCAACTGTGCAGGAGGCACCGAGGGACTAAAGAACAATAATTGATCTATAGTCACGACCCTTCCGTCGTGTGGAAAGAAAACCACACAGAAAAGTGAAGAGACAAGGGCCTCCATGGCATAAACATAGCCACGGCCAAGGAGAAGACTGAAATCTAAAGCACCTTGGGTAACTAGTACATCTATATAGACGGTTTTGCCTCCCAAAGTAATAGGGAACTTCAGAAGGATCTCTAATGGTTGACTGGTTCCTCCGTCAAACGCTAACAGATTTTGTGTGACCGGCACAAGCTGTGGGGAGCCCAAAGCTTGCCAAGTAGTGGAAGGCATAAGACTGACAGATGCACCCTCATCACAGATAGTTCCAGGTACTGCCTTATCATAGGCATGTACTGTAATCTGGAAAGGCACATGGGATGGAAGGCGGAAAGCAGTCAGGTGACTCTAGTCGAAGGAAACGACTGAACTACTTAGTGGGGGAATCGTATGATTACCCCCCTGCTCTAAAGGAACCAAAGAAGGACTCTTGAAATCAGCTAGGATAAGAGGGTCATTTTCGGACTCAGGAGAATCTGACGAGACGAGAAGAACATGAGCATGACGCTCCTCCAAAACAGAGTGATCGATGGGTGGTGAACCTGAGTCGGCAATCTTTCCGACCAATGGTTGGTCTGAACAGGCTTAACACGGTCGGGTTCAAAAAGAGGAGCCTGGACAAGAGAAGAATATAAGTCAATCTCTTTGTCGACAGGGAGAGGATCTGGAGAGAGCCTTTGATAACCAACGGGAAGTTGGGGTGAAGAAGTTGTAAGACTTTCCAAGACAGTGGAAGCTTTATCCATGAACGGACAAAGGTGAAGGAGATGGTTGCCTTCACATAGCCTACAAGGGAATCAAATCTTCCCTTTCTTCTTACCATTGCCAGTTGATAGGGTAGCATCGCCATGAGCTTCAAATGACGATGAGGGTCGAGTCGGATCATGAGACCATACTTCTAAGTTCCTAGGAATGCCAGGACAATCACGAAGAAGATGGTCTTCCTTGCACAATTTACAAGGAAACTTAACCTTCCGCGGAGGAGCAGAAGGTGGCCCGACCTAAGATGTACTCGGAGCAGGAGCTGCACGTTTATCCTCTCGCTTATGAGACTTCTTCTTCTTCATCTTCTTCTTCTTCTTCTTAGCCACCTGGTTACTTGAATCCAAACTCTCACCAGGCGAAGTAGAAGAGGAGGATGTAGAAACAGGTGAAGAAGGGGAGAGGTCCACCTTGGAATCAACATGATATTGTTCAGGTGGAGGAACTGATTGACCAGTAGTTGAGACATTAGGGACCACAGAGGTTGAGAACAACCAAATAGGCAGCCCAACAGCTAACCCAGGAAGGGACAACGTTGCCATGTAAAGAGCATCAATATTCCCAAAAGGAGGAAAATGACCAGGATTCCCGTCAGAGGGGATTCCTGGGTTGGTGGACTATGGAAAAGTTGTCATCAAAAACTGAAAATTGCACACGGGGCTGAAAAGGAATCAAGACACACAATCAAACAGCCAACAAACAGAATCTAACAGGGCGTGTGGTCGCGGGTGATTTAATTTTTACCACATTGAAATTAAGAAACTTCACCGTTTCATGTTTTAAGAGTCAAGAAACGGATAAAAAGTGACTCTATCACTTTCAGATTTGAAACAAGCGTGAAAGGACAAGCGCTTGGTGATCCTTTCAAATTTAGGGAGTCAGAAAAGATCAAATGACTGCTCAGGGATACTAGGCAAAGAGGGTGTGCCAAATAACCGTGAACTGCAATATACACCTTGGTTTTAGAAATGAAATAGAAAACAAACAAGGATTTTCCGTACGTGCAGGAAATCTCCCCGAATGCTGTGTTCGGTGTTTCACGGGTATAGGGCGGCAGACTTGGCTTCCTATAGATAAAGGATGATAACCTAGTGGGGTCTCCCCGTATACTCGACAGTACGTGGGAGCACAATTCCATACTAGACCACTATTGAGTCACGGAAGGAGGAATCACCCAACCTTGAGTGGAAACAAAAGTGACTAGGTTTAACGACGCCGGAGCACGTCTCTATCCTAGACCTCTAAACACTGTGTGTTATGTTCCAATGCGTTGTTAGATTCATTCAGTTCAGTTTAAAGTTGATCTTGGATTATGTTCAGTTTTCAGGCCTTACCATATGTAATGTCTCAAAATTTCCTAAATGCAAGCTATATGCTACAATATATCATTTCATTCGATGAATGCTAGCTATAAGATATTTGAGAGCTTTCACACAAACAAAATGATCATAAAACAACCAACGACATCTCTAATGCAGCTAATGGAAATTAAAAAGCTTTTGCTTCAAAGTCACTAATCACTAATAACAACGAAAAGCTCTAATTCACATTAACTAATGAAAAGCAAAAGAGATTTTTCTTTTAATGTTAAGGGCAAGATGCACTAAACAAATTTTGAGAAATGATAGTAAAAGAGCAAAAACAAGCAAATTTCACTCAATGCAAGCACAATCAGATCCCTAAATGACAAAGCGGTCCTTCAAAACCAAGAAAAGTCCCAAAGACACAAATGAGCCATGTAATCTAGGCCCAAAGCGAAACAAAGCGGAATTCAAGTGGAAAAGAGGTGGGTCACTCAAATAACGCAATAAAATTATTAACAACCACTAAACGAGTACAAGGGAGCAATCAGAAAGTCGACTAGACCAATAAAAGACCAAAACATCCTAAGGAAGGCTCGACACACAAAGCCACTGGATGCCCTAGGGCTAAAAATGTGGAATCAATAGAAAATGGCAAACAACCAAAGGATGGAGGTTAGAACCAGTCAAAACATGACTCCAACACACTCAAGCAGTCGAGAAAATGTATCCAAAACAAAGAGCAAGCTTAGAAGGCTTAAAATCAAGCAAACTTTAGCAATTCCCAGGCCTGGCGCGACTGTCAGGCTGAAACTAGCACCTTTTAAGGATTGGCGCGGGTGGTATATTGGCAACTAGCACCAATTGGCGCGACTGTTATGCAAAAAGCACACCATTCAAGTTTGCTATGCCAAAATGAAAAATAAGTAATCCAAAACCAGGCCAATGATAACCAGGTAAACCAAGAAGCAAGAACAGCAAAAGAACCCAGCCCAAAAGGCTGACCAAGCAAGCAAAAAATCAGGAAACAACCAAAAAGGCAAGACAAGCTCCCCAGTGGAGTCGCCAAATTGTTGACGAGGTAAATCCCCTCTGCGGATAGAGGCGATCCCTAATAGCCCAAACCGGGTCTAGCAACAATCATCAAACGATATAGCGCAAGTTCCTAATTGCAAATTAACAAACCAATGATGAAGCCTACCTGGATTCCAACGCTATTGTTTGTAGAAGAGGTGGTGCTCCCGTTCCTTTGCTCCAGCAGATCACAATCCTCACAATCTCCGTGAATAGACACCTGCACATACAAGAAATGACACAAACACAAGCATAAAATCCAGCATATGCAACTATATATCAGTCAGAAAGGATATAACGCATCATCATCACAAATAACAACAAGAGTGGAACCATAACCAATAGTCATTCATTAATACTTAATCAAAGAATAATACAACCAAAGTTCTGACGTTGGATTCTCCTTTGGCGGGTAGTCAGCAGCACATGTCTTGCAAAGCCTGTCAAGAATAAGGACAAGCCTCTCCCTTTGGTTCTTGGACAATAATCTCCTTGCTTGGATTTGGCCTTATGGGAATCAAGAAGGCTCTTGCAGCATGAAGCTCTTGGAAACTTGATAATTCTGAATCTTTGGAACTAGCTTGCAAAGGAAAATGGGCAAGCTTTTATAGATGGAGGAAGGGGAGTTGGGATCATAGCCAATAATCATGGGATTGGCCATATCATCAAGGAAGCTTCCATGAGAGGTGGCAAACCACTTCCTCTCTATGGAAATCTATTGCCGAACCACCCAACTCAAGATAGATAGCAGTCCAGGAATTTGTTAGGATGAAACTTCCGCCGTTTATTTGTTAAAAAACACCTCTAATTATGGTTGGCGAGGGTGTGACTCTATGACAGAGCGCCAATTGGCACGCCCTCTTTGGAGGATTTCCCCCCTTGGCGCGAGGGTTGCACTATGGAACCGCGCCAATTGAAAAAGAGCTATGTTTAGGGTTTTTTAGCAGGAGATGTCTTTAGGGCAAATAAAGCTCATGTTTAGGGGAATGCAATGCAAGTGTTTGTAGGCCATGTCACTTCTCATAGGTCTTGGAATGAGTCCTCCAAGATGCGGGAGAGGGGTAGCAGGGACAATGACAAATTGCTATGTAACACTCTCTATATTTTTCTCTTCAATTTTTCATGTTTTAATGCAATGTGTGCAAAAATGTGAATCATATGCCTTCTATTGGGGAGTTAATGACTATGTATGCCAAATTGGGGCTTTATTCATTCGATAGGAAGGTACATGTACATTTTCTAACCAATGAGATCACATATGTGATTCCTATTCAAAGTACGAATAAAATAGGTTTTTGTTTTCTTGGAAGAAAACATTAGAAATAGAAATCCTTTAAAGCTACAAAGTAAAACTTAGAAATATGAATTCAATAAAGCTACCAATTTACTTCCTGCAATTTTATGAGAAAGCTTGGAATTTTCGTTAAACTGCTATGATAGTGTACATAGAGTTTTTTTCATAAAATGATTGAATTTTCTCTTTGGAAGGTGTTATTTTATTATTTATATATAGAACTCTCTGCATTAATGCAACTTTAAATATTTCATGGAATTTAACTGACTTTTAATTCTTAGGTTTTCCTACAATTTGACATTTATTAGATTCCTATGTTTTCTTTATGGTTGGGGAAGTCCAAATATTAATGATATCATCTAATTTCATCTAAGAAATAAGCCTCAAGTTTCGCAACAAATGATCACACTTTTTTGCACTTCCCCGTGGCATCATGACCCCTATGAATTCATTCAATACATTGATCCAATAAATATACTACATTCTATTGTAATATTCCTGTAATGTAATATTCCTGTAAATGAGTAGATCTTTATAAAGTGTGACTGCATTCCATTGCTATATGTCCAGAATGAGTAATGACAAATATGCTACTTAGGGAAAATAATAAATATGTGTCAATACTCAAAAGAAAATATTTACAGGCATTGTCTACTTGTGTGATGAAACTAGTGGTTGGATGACTTCATAAATAGATTCTTGTAACCAATTAATAGAATGTATTCGGCAATCCATCTTTTATTTTCTTTCTTCTAGCTCAAATATTTGGCTAGGCAAGGTAGGTAGTTTGTAATATTTCTTGACAAATACAAATGATTGTTTTTCTTTTAGTTTTTCCTCTAGCTCAAATGACTTAATGATATGGCTCTAGTTTTTAAATTGACTTACTGATATAGCTACAGTTTTTTAAAATTTTCCATGGTGTAGTTGTTATATTTTTCTTGGGATGTTAACTTTTAAGAGAGTGTAGGTGATTTTCATTTTCCACACATATTGTCCTGGTAGACTGCTTTATTTAGTCAAGAGTCCACAACATAAGTTTATGGACTACGGAGTTTAGATGGTTTTACTCTGCCCAAAAACTAAACTTTAGTAGCAAGTTATAGGATCACCTCTAAAACTCAGTCCGAGAACTAACAAAATGGATTTTTCAAAAGAGAATAATCATAGAACAACATAACCATAGGTGTGTTAGGAGATAGCTTCGTCTTACTTTTCATTGCACTAAGAAATCCATATGTGTTGTTACTTCAATCACCAATTTGATTTGTAGAGCGGAGTTTGGCATGGATAAGACAGTTTCCAACTCATAATTACAATATGAAGTGTCTAAGGATTGAAAACACACATTATATTAGAAAGGTAGTGAAATGAAGTGCATTTTTATGAATATGTTCCTTCTAAGAAACCAAAATTTCATGAGCATAATAGTTATCTTCGTGTATTCATGATGTGTTGGTTTCACCCCACAGATGAGGACTTGGTTTTTCCATGCCTCTGCTTATGAAGATTATTGCAGAAATTGACCTTTACAAGTTTGATTCGTGAAAACTACCTAGTGAATACCAAAAACCTCTTTGTTGAAACTTGTTGGTTCATACTTTTTTTAATGGATCCCTCGCATCTTTAGGCATCACCTCAACATAAAAATGTATAGTAATTTATAGTATACATAGAGAAGGTCTATAATATGAATTGCAGCTAAGCTCGAGAACCCTTTTGTACATTTTTTATGATCTTCCTCCTTACATCCTGCACAATGCCCATCTAGATGTTCTATTTCATTACAAGTAACTAATTTTTGAGTGGGTATAAGAAAATTTGTTTTTGTATGGATCCTGAAATTTGTTTTCTAAAATTGGAGTTTCTAAAATTGGAGTTTCTGGGTATCTGAACTATGCTTAGGTAAGGCAACTTTTGGAGAGAAAGAATATCATTTTTCAACCTAAGTCATAGGAAATACCCCAATGGGGCTAGACTTAATAGAGCTACAACATTTGGGTACCAGAAAACTACTGGAACAAACAAACCTATATTAACATTTACATTAGGATGCACACAGAATTTGGGAGTGAAGAAGGTCCTGGTGTTCTATGGAGTTAGACCACCCAAAGCGATAAAAACCAACTAGATCATGCATGAATGCCATATTGTCTATAGTGGGGCCAGGCCTAGTAGTTTTCCCAACATGAAGGATTCTTTAAGAGTATATATATAGAATATCATTTTTCAACCTAAGTGATAGGAAATACCCCAATGGGGCTAGACTTAATAGAGCTACAACATTTGGGTACCAGAAAACTACTGGAATGAACAAACCTATATTAACATTTACATTAGGATGCACACAGAAGTTGGGAGTGAAGAAGGTCCTGGTGTTCTATGGAGTTAGACCACCCAAAGTGATAAAAACCAACTGGACCATGCATGAATGCCATATTGTCTATAGTGGGGCAAGGCCTAGTAATTTTCCCAACATGAAGGATTCTTTAAGAGTATATATATATATATATAATATATAGTAGTTGAATTCTTGTATCTGCCCTCCAAAATTGTTGGTCTTCTTATTTGGTTGTTTTCTGAGAAAATCCGATGGAACTATTGTTCATATATTGGTGAATATTCATCCATATGAATGCTTTTCCTTTCATTGTTCTTTATTTCTGATTCTTGATGAATATAAATTGATTTATTCAACTAAAATTTGTATTGCTGATTTTGATGATATATTTGTTCTCCATCTTGATGATTGGGTGTTGTGTCAAATTTACAAGAAAAATGGTCATTTTCAGAGAGTACAAGGGGGAGAATGAGATGAATCACTAACTGCAGATGAAGCAATGGCTTCTTTGTCTTATAGTGATAAAAAAAAACAAAAAACAAAAAATCAAAAAACAAATTGCAACTACCCAAACTTGGCTCTTTCAATGGGTTTTTGGAGAGTGATGATCCTTTTATAGAGGGTATTTTGAACAATGAATCCATGGATGGTGATGGCTTCTTTGCCTGATAGTGATCACCAAAACAAATTGCAACTGCCCAAACTTTGCCCTTTCAATGGATTGTTGGAGAGTGACATATTTTTGTAGAGGGTCTTTTGAACAATCAAGCCATGGATGGAAATGGAAACAACAATAGAATACCTCAAGTCCAGTCCTCCAACCTTTCTCACAACAATTTCAAGAATAATAATGACAAAAATAATGATTTCCCATATGAATTTGTCCCCAAACAAGAAGCATTAGCAGTGGAGAATGAAAACAAATTCAAATATATCAAGAGCACCCTCTCCTTAGCATATGGGGATGATCAAACCCATCCTGCAAAGAGATCCAACAACATGCATAACAACTACAACTACAAGATCAACAATAATCTTCTAGGCTTGCTTAATTCAATGCATCCCAATCAAACTTTCCAACATCAAAACTTCCTAAGTGCATTGGATGAAAATCAATAGAATTTTAGAATTACCTACATACAGAACATGCATTAGACCTCTTAAGAAAATGCTCATTATAAATATTTTGAATTCTATTCAACAAACTAAGATTGGTATACGTAAAAAATTTCTAGATATTGACTCAAATAGATTGTTCTTGCTATAATTGATCTGTATAATAATGTCTATGGTATACATCAAGAATGTCATAATTTGTGCACGGAATGAATAGTATCAACTTGCTGAAGTATATTTGTGTATGCCAATAGATATATACAAATAATGTATCAGATACAAAGAAACTGGCTATGGCTTCAGGTCTTTATTCATCAGAACATTGTAATATTTCACTATGGTATATTGATGTTTATATAGGTGTACACAAGTTGTATTTTGTTTTAATTTTGAACCCATGTCGTCCTCATTTTTTATCATCCTTGGCTTCAATCTTGTACCAAATAATCAAAATAATTGAAATGTACACAATGTGGACACATTTGGGTCTATTATTTGCTCCTGCTCTCTTAGATTTCAATCCCTTAATCATGGTACTCACCCAAAATCACTTTTCAACTATTGATGATAGTTTTAGTTTTTACTATTCAAAACATATTAAAGCAATTATTATAGAATAGATCTGCCATAGTTGTAAATAAGGTCTATTTCCTTACACACAAAATGTGTCTTAATAGAATCAATTTAAAAATCGAAACCTTTAAAAAGATACAATTGTTCGACTACTTGAAATTATGATCTCATATGATAATAAAGAGATATGTAAGTTGGATTAAAATTACTTACTTTACACATGTTTCTTTTCTATTTTTTCTTCTTGAGTAGTTTATAAATGATAATGATAGTTTTATAAAAGAAAGATTGAAATTTTTTATTTGTAAATGTATATTTTTAATATTTTTAAATTATTTCAAAAGGGGAAATATGTAGATGATGATAGAGACTTTTTTAAGAAATATTGACAAAAAAATTGTCATTTTTGGAAAATTTGGGAAATGCACAAATTAATCACAATTTCTCGGAATTTAAGACAAAAAAATTATTATACTGATATAGTGCCACATGGTAAGACAACATTCTTGAGAATGTGTTATGAAACCAGCTCAAGAAAAGATAGAAAAGATAGATCAACGCCTTAGGATTCAGCCTCTTCGAGGGGGCAACCTCCTTTACATTACATAAATGAATAATTCTTGGATGATTCAAATGATAAAACCTCCTTTTTATATATAGGAGTCTAAGGAGTCACAATATAACCCAGTCGACCTAACAATAATAATATAAATCCACAAAAATAACAATAGAGGGATTCTATGGGGCACAACAATATTAATAAGGAGTACAACTACAAATAGGGACCCAACATTCCCCTCTCCTTCCAAAAAAGTGTTGTCCTCAACGCTTGAGTAGTTCTGGATGCTTCTGTATAAAATTCTCATCCTCCCATGGGGAATCTTCAGCAGATAAGTTCTTCCACTTGATAAGATACTCTGAAATTGATCGATTTCGTAGCTGTCGAGTTCTTGTTTCTGTGACTACTTCTGGTTTCAATATAATTTTTCCTTCCTCATCAAGTTCTAGCAATATTGTTTGAACTGGGAGCTTATCGCCTATAGCCTTCTTTAAACATGAAACATGGAAAACTGGGTGCAATCAAGAAGCTGCAGGAAGCTCTAATTTGTATGCCATAGTACCAATCTTTTGCAACACCTTGTACGGACCATAATACTTTGGTGATAATTTATTATCCTTCTTAGCTTTGTTGAGGGACATTTGCTTATATGGTTGTAGCGTTAAGAATACCCAATCACCTACATCAA
>APFE031256466.1:19830-37677 GCA_000404065.3 Pinus taeda | reverse complement strand
GAGTCTATGGAATCATGATTAACATTTCTTTTGTTCTCATCATGATTTTCCTTTAGTACCCTTTCACCATTAGTGACCATTTCTTGTAGCAACTTATTCATATTTATCTTCAATTCTTCCATCTTATCATCCATGCCATCAGTTTTAGCATCCATGCCATTCATCTTAGCTTCCATTCCATCCATCTTAGCTTCTACGCCTTTCTTTAAAAAATCCATCTTAGCTTCTACACCTCTCTTTAAAACATCCATATTAGCTTCTACATCTTTCCTTAAACCATCCATCTTAGATTTTGTTGCTTTTTGTGCAAGTGACACATGTTGCACTTGTTCTTGTAATTTTGATATATCATATAGCATTTCTTCCTCTTCTTCATGAGTCATGCTAGGGCTTTCAGTTTCCTTACTAGGTGTTTGTGTTTTCTTTCCTCGAGGCATCAGTTACTGATAGTAATGCTCTACTATCCCTTTGAATTCATACAAAATAAATTTTCAAACCAATCTTAAGCAAAAATTTAAAAGAATCTAAACACCTTTTTTTCACTTTGTAGGATCTTGATATTGCCTCTGATGTATCTTTGTACTTTCAAATCATCCAGTTCTGAAATTGTGACCTGTGGTAGCCCTCTGTGTCCTCTTTCCAATGCCACTAGTCTGATCCAAATTGGATTCTCCAAGGAAGAGTTATGCGAAATCTCCCACAGTGACCTGATTATAGACTAGTTCAATGGAGTGAACTTGTACAACGTGCCACAAGTCACTGTTTCGACCTTTGGCTCTGAAAAATATACAAGAAACTACAATCTATCCTCTTTCTGTACCTTCTTACAAAATTTCAATCCAATGCTCAGAGAAAAGGTTATGACGATTTTCCCAAGTCACCTGTTTGGAATGTAATTCAAGAGTTTACAAAAAGACCAAATTCCTCAGATCATATCTCCACAAGTACATTGCAAAAAGCTCTTAAATTTGGACCCAAGATTTAGCGTGAGGTCTTCTCAAATGGCTTTTTTTTCAGCTTCTGTAACATCACAAAAAAATAAATAAATAAAAATAAAAAATAAAATAAAATAAAAAATAAAAATAAAAATAATGTGAAATAATGAACCGTGATGACTGTTTGGAGCAGCAACCCTAGAAATCAAAACTCGAGAACCAAATATTAGAAACCAGCCAGAAAATATAAGAAAAGATAGATGAATGCCCTTAGAATATCATCCCTTTGAGGGGGAAACCTCCTTACATTACATATAATGAAGCAATTCTTGGATGATTCAAATGAACAAACCTCTTTCCTTAATAGGAAGTCTAAGGATTCACAATATACCCAGCGACTAACAATAATAATATAAAGCCACAAAAATAAAACATAAGGGATTCTATGGGGCACAGTAATAACAATATGGGGACAATAGGGGCACAACAATATTAATAAGGGGTACAAATACAATAGTAATGGGGTAATCACTAGTATTATAGGGACCCAACATAATCTCCTTCCTAGAATTTTTTCTCTTTGAGGTGTTTGTCATGCCATATTTTCCTTTGAAGTTGGACTACCTCTGTGTGGGGCAGGGCCTACAATATTTGTTCATCAAATCCATTTAGCGGGAGTAACCTTTCCTTCTATGCATGGCTGAGATCTAGGTGCAGCTAAGCTGCCATCCTTAGCGTGTTGTATTCAAAGCCTTCTTCCCATAGACCAGCTCATGAGGTGTGAACCCTGTGGTAGTCTTCCATGTAGTGTTATAGGCCCAGGTGGCCTCAACCATTTGATTTGCCCAATCTTTTTTGTTACTGCTCACTACCTTGGTCAAAATTCCTTCTAAAGCTCTGTTAGTGACTTCCACCTATCCATTTGCTTGCGGATGGTAAGGGGTGGAAGTTCGGTGCTTAATTTTGTGATGTGAGAGCAGGTCTTCAATTAGATTGGAGGTAAACTAACTCCCTTGATCTGTGACTAATTCTCTTGGATACCCAAACTTATAGAGTATATTCTCCCTTAAAAACTTAACTACTTTTTCTTATGTTACTGCCTTGATCGCCTTTGTTTCTGCCCATTTTGTCAGATAATCAGTGCACACGATGATGTAATATTTTTGCTTTGAAGGAGGGTTGACAGGACCCACAAATTCCATGCCCCACTTCTCAAATGACTCAAAAGTCACTTGAGGTTGCAGGGGCATCTCATCGCTTGGAGTAGGTTTCCCCATCCTTTGACACCGGTCACATTGGCTTATATATCTCCTTACATCTTGATGAAGAGTGGGCCAATAGTAACCTCCTTGCAGAATTTTGAAGGCAGACCTCTTTGCTGCAAAATGGCCCCCACAGGGCCCATCATGACAAGTTAGGAGAATGTCAAAAACTTCCTCCTCCCTGACACATCTTCTCAAAACCTAATCTAGGCCAAGTTTGAAGATATCGCCCCCAATCCATGTGAAAGGGGCAATTTTCCTCACAATATTTCTCTTCTCTTGTGAGGATAGGTGTGTTGGGAACTGTGTGGAAACCAAGTAATTCGCTATATCAGCAAACTATGGAGAGAGTACTGAGATAGCGAATAGGTGTTCATCTAGCATTTGATCATCCACCATTCCTTCTTCACCTGCAGGCCGATCTATTCTAGACAAAAAATCAACAACAACATTTTCCTTACCCAACTTATCAACAATGGTTAAATCAAATTGCTACAATAAAAGTAACCATCTAATAATGCAAGCATTTACATCTGGTTTTTTCATTAAATACTTAATTGTAGCATGATCAGTGTGTAAAAATGTTTGATAGTCGATGATGTAGTGTCTAAATTTATTTAGGGAGTGGACTATAGCTAGGACCTCCTTCTCGATTATAGTGTAGTTTAATTATGCCTTTGACAAGTTTTTACTTACAAAATATATGGCATAAGGTAGCTTCTCATCAACTTGCCCTAAGGCTGCTTCTATTGCTTTGTTCGAGGCATCTGTATGAATGTGGAAAGTTAGGGCCAAGTTCGGACCTCTCAAAATTGGGGCAGTCGCAAGTTTACTTTTCAAGGTATCCAAAGCTTCTTAACAATTGTCAGTCCATATGAACTCGACATATTTCCCCAAAAGACCAAACAATGGAGCGGTTAGCTTACTGAAATCCTTAATGAATCTTCTATAATACCCTACTAAACCTAGGAAGCTTCAGACATCTCTTACCTTTTGAGGAGGTGGGACCCTTTGTATGATGGCAATTTTGTTGGGGTCCACCTGTAATCCTTGTTGAGAGATTGCATGACCTAGCATGGTCCCTTCTGTCATCAGGAATTCACACTTTTTAGGACTGAGGGATAGGTTCATTTCAATACACTTGTCCAAAATGTTTCCCAGGTTAGCCAAAGCTTCCTGGAGGTTAGAACCATAAGGGGTAAAATCATCCATATAAATTTCCACTACATCATGAACTAGTTCAGAAAATATACTCAATACTGCTCTCTAGAAAGTGGTGGGAGCATTGCACAATCCCAAAGGAAGGACCTGATATGCAAAGGTACCCCAAGGACAAGTGAGAGTGGTCTTGTCTTGGTCTTCCAAGCTGATTTGGATCTAGTTGTACCTGCTAAACCCATCTAGAAAGGAGAAAAAAAAATTCCCCGCCAAGCCATCTAGCACTTGATATATGAAAGGCAAAGGAAAATGGTCCTTCTTGGTGGCCTTGTTTAGTTCCTGATAATCGACATCGATTCTCCACTTCCCATTTTTATTTGGCACTAGCACCAAAGGAGAGACCCATTCACTATCAGAGATGGGGTAGATGAATCCTGCATCCAGTAACTTTTGCAATTCTTCTTTGACAATGTCCTTAAGGGCTGGATTCATCCCCCTTTGAGGATGCCTGACTGGTTTGAATCTTCCTTAATGTAAATGTGATGAGTACAGACTAAAGGGTGCACTCCCTTCATCTCCTTATAGCTCCAAGCAAAATCATCTAAGTGGTTTCTCAATAAGCTACACAGTTCCTTCTCCTGAGAGGTGGATAGAGATGAGTTGATTTTCAAAGTTCTTTCTAGGCCAAACTCCATATTCTTAACTCAAAGAGAGGTCGGGTCAGCCGCACAGAGATCAACTAAAGGATTGGCTTAGGTTTCTTTCATTATCTCTTCTAATGGCAACATACTGGGGGGTGGATTCTGAATCAAGTTTTCAATAATATCATCCTTAGTTTGTGGTTTCCCCCCCATGGTAGCTTCTACTGCACATAGTGGTGTGGAATAGCCTTCATCCTCATCTTCCTCCTCCAACCAGAGAGGTAAATCATGTTCTAACAAAGGTTGGGCAGGAGGATATAGGACTAGCTGCTTGGACATATGCCCATTGTTGATTGTCATGTTCCCAGCTCAACAGCTGATGTAGGCATCTGCAGTAGCCAACTAGAGTCTTCCCAGGATACCCAATGAGCTTTGCCTTCGGCTGGAGAACTAGGAAATCAGCAGGGTACTCCCAAGAATCGATGGAGATCATTACATCTTCCACAATCCCTTCAGGGGTCACGGTGGAGTGGTCTGCTAACTGTAGTACTGTTGTGGTCTTTCTCAGGAAGCCCTAAAGGTTGAGCTTGAGCATAGTGTCCTTGGTCATCACATTAATGGCAGCCCCTAGATCAATCAAGGTATGGTGGATTATGGTTCCATTGATGTGGACATCGACTACAAGGCTTCCCAGGTCTAGATATTTCAGATAGATTACCTGCCCTAACATCAGGACGCACAGTTGTCCTATGAAATTTATAGTTGGGGCATCACTCCTGCGCTTGCTTGGATGCCTAAAGCACTTCTCTTTGATCATCTTGTTGTATATAGGCACATCCTTTATGGCTTGGAGAAGTGGTATCTTTACACATAATTGTTTCAATTCTCCCATAAGTTCAGTTCCTTCTGGGGTAGGCTGTGTTGTTCCGGATAATCTCTCGGGAAAGGGTGGAATGGCTTTTGGTTCACTTTCATCTTTTTCTTCCTCATCCTCCTTAGGGGGAGGTTGGTTATCTGGAAGAACTTTACCAAATCGAAGTTTAATCTCTTGAATCTCCATAGCATAGGTCAGGCATGATGGTTCCCCACTATATACTTATTGGGCCTATCTGTTATTCAAGTTTGGGTTCGGCTGAACAGGCATTTGGGGTTTCCTTGGTGGAGTAGGAGGCAATGGTTATGTTTGAGTAGGTGGTGGAGGAAAAAGAGCGGGAGGAGAAAATTACTGGGGCCTCCACCCCTAATGAGGTGCATTCCACCGAGGCTGAGGCTGAGCATAAGAGTGAAATGAATGAGAAACTGGTTGAGCATGGTATTGAGATGGATATGACCACTATGAAGGTGTGGACTAGGAAGGATGAGTAGGGGGACCCCAAGAAGGCATGGAAGTGATTTGACTGGGGTTGTAGTGTGCCTGGGATATCCCTTGCATCCCCAGTTGATAAGGTCTAGGCCCATGAGGCCTCCTTTGGTTCATAAAATAGAGTGGTTCAGTGGCTCCTTTGGCCCCTTGGTATACAACTTTAAGTCCGAGAAAGGAAGGGCACTGATTCGTAGGATGATCTTCTTCACATACTAAACACACTTCTATAGAGTTCAATGGACATTTGTTCCTAGGATGCCTTCTGGTGCACCTAGGACAAAAAATAGCCATCACCTTCTCCACTTCCTCTTGTTTCCTTTTGATATGCAAAGTATCCATTTGGATGGTAAGATTTTGCAGCATCTCACTTTTGAAATCTTCCAGCATGTTTCCAAATTCACCTCTGAGGGACGAACTGGATGAGGAGGTACTAGTTATGGGTTGACTCCCCCTACCTCTCTTTCTGGCTGCCCTAGAATGGTTTCTAAAGACAGACTTGATGTCTTCATAAGGTAGCTGGTAGATGTCTCCCCTAGCTAGTAAATGGAGGGTGTCTAGAAGATCTTTCGGGACTCCTCTGAGCAGGACCAACTTCAGAGATTCGGGGTCAAGTGTGCACCTGGCCCTTTTATAACTGAGTTGGAATCTCTCTTCATAATCCTCCAAGGATTCATCACTTCCCTTAGTCATTCAGAAGATCTTTTCCTTGTATCTTTTGACCTACAGTAGCCCTGATATTTGTTGTTGAAGGCTTGCTGCATCTGAGCCCACGTTGTGATGTTGTTGCCAGGTAACCCCATGAACTAGTGTAATGTTGCATCCTTGAGGGTAGAAGGGAACATTTTCAACTTCTACTCATCTTCAGCATAGTCATAGGTTCCATAGATAACATCAAACTCAAATAGGAAGGTGACATGATCTTTTGTAGTTAATCCATGGAAGTGAGGTAGGGCTTAAGGGCTTATGTTTTTCATTTTAGTGTCCCCATTGGTTTCTTGGATGGGAAAGGTACCCTCTCCTCTCTCTCTATTCCCATTACATTTCTATTTTCAGCCATGGTCTCAGGAGGGATGGTTTCCTCCTCTTCTTCTGCTATAGGATCTTCGTATATCTCTGGTTGTTCACCTATAGGTTCTTCTAGATCACTGCCACCGAAGAAGAGACAAGGGTGGCTTTGTGATGTGGTGGGGGTGTTGGATAGGAATTTCCCTGAATTATCTTTGTTCCTACAAAGCATGAAAAGAAATCTCTTTTTTGGGTAATTTTTTTTGTTTTTCTACTTGTACCTACAAAACCGAAATTGATTGAACAAACAAATTGCAACTACTAAAATGAACTTGCTAAAATGAAAATTTGTAGAATGGAAATGAAAGCAAGGAAATGACTAATCTACTTTCACTGAAATGGAAATTGCAGAATTGAAATGAAAGCAAGGAAATGACTAATATACTTTTACTGAAATGGTAATTGCAGAATTGAAAGGGCTAATCTACTTTTGCTGAAATGGAAATTGCGGAATTGAAAGAACTAATCTAATTTTGCTGAAATGGAAATTGCAGAATTGAAATAAATAATCTACTTTTGCTGAAATGGAAATTGCATAATTGAAATCAAAGCAAGGAAATGCATAAATCAAAAGAACAACTACTCTACTTTTGCTGAAATAAACTACTTAGTAGAATGTTGCAATAGAGAATAGAAGAGAGCAGTAATCACAAAATACTCTGATGCTTCCTTAGCAACGGCACCAAAAAGTGGTGAGCACCAGTATTGTAGCAATAGTGCTACAACTCGTGGGGCTTCCTACTTTACTTTTATCAACCCAGTAGTTCGTAACAAACTTGGAAGTGAAGGCGTTGTATGCACAAGTACTAGCTCTTACTGCATGTTGTCACTTGGTCAGTTGGCGCAAGATCACTAAGAGCTCAAGCCAACTTCTATAAATTTCTATAAGAAGATTTTAACTATGATGAAAGAAAGCTAACTCTACAGAGGCTATTTTATTTTCAGAAAGAGAAGGAAGACTGAAATGTAACGCAAACCCTAGCAAACCCTAATTTATCCAATTAACCCTACTTTTGTAGAAAAAGAGATAGAAACTGAAGAGATGAATGCCATTGACTACTGGGAAGGTGAATTACACCTATTTAAACTACTTCTGAAAGAAAATGAGAAAAGAGCATCCTTTTGTATTTTATGAGTGTTTTTATGTGAAATTATTATGCTTGTAATTTATCGGATTGTGATTGTGGCAGAGGTTTGGTGGTGATGGAGGATGGATTTGGTTTTTTCAGAGGTGGAGGAAGGTGTGGAGAGGTCCTAAGAAGCCCCCTAGTACCCTTCTGAAGACTTCCCTTGCAATCAGACTTCAAAAAATCACTCACTAGAAATTCTACAGGAGGTTGTAGGGGATCTACAAGAGGATCTACAGGAGGAGGCCGAAAGCTATTTTTTGAGGTTTGGAAGGTGGAAAAATGATGGGAAAAGGTAATTGAAGGCTAGATGAAGGTGTTGAAGTGTTTGGAGCTTGTCAAGGAAGATCAAGAGGGAACATGATGGTTGGATTTGTTCAAATGTCAAGAGGGAAGCTTATGGAGAAAAATGCAGAAATTAGAGAAGCTTGGTGAAATGTTGTGAATGACTTGGGAAATCTATGAGAAGTGAGCTTATGCTGGCTGCTTTATGGATGTATGGCGAGCTGAGGTTCCCTATAAGAGATCTGCACATCTACTTACAAAAATTGATCAAGGAAAGGAATAACTATGCCATGAAAACAGAACTTTCTCTAACTTGACCTAATTTCTGACCTACAAACAGAAAATGCTTAATAGTAACCTTTGAACAAAAAAGCATGCAAAGAGATCTATTTTAAAATAACAGGAAATGATCTAGACAACTGAATCTGAAGCAATACATTAATCTTTCCAAATCAAGTCATCAAACCAGAAATTGCATGAGAGAGCAAAATTGTGCTTTTGGTGGCAGCAGTATTTCCTTGACCTCGAATCATAGTCCTAGAAAGGGAGAAGGAGATGAAGACCTAGTGTTGGCCTTTTTGAATCTTAGCCTGTCACTACATTAACCTACTTGAGCAACTGAAACGAAAACAACTATGCAAACCATCAAAAGCAACCTATTCTAAACAAGGTAAAATGAATCTATGTAACAGAAATTAACTCATGAACGAAAGCAAAAAAAAACATATAAATACAGAGAAAGAGGTGTTGGGTAGCTTAGGTTGGGCCCTAACCCAAGAGCTTCAGCCCTCTAAAAGAGATCAGTTGTGGCTCAAAAACTGTTTCATCTCCATTACCAAAAATAAAAGTCACATTACATAAACTGTTCTTAAAAAGGAAGCTCAAAAATGAACTGAACTCGAGCTACACAAAACTGCGAAAATTCTACTAATAACTAGCTAACCTACTGAGGCTCTAATCCCCCTTATTTATATAAATGGATTCCCCCAACAGCCTTCCTAAAATCAAGGAGCTTGGCTTCCCAAAACTGGAGATAAACAACAGTCCTTCTTTACGTGCTCGACTGCCCCTTGGATGCATCAATGTGGTTGCTTGTTCTCCAAGATGTTGATGGAGGATTCAAGGAAAGGGATCATAAATGAAGGAGACACCCCCTAAAAATCCTCTTCCCTGTTTTCCTCGAATATTTGCTGCCATTTTCTCATAAATCATTTGACTTTGTCCAAAATTGAACAAAAAATCTGCATAAAGCACACATTAGACTACATGGCAAAAATGACTAACCCAATTCACTCTATTAGCATAAATATAATCAAAAACATGCAATAAAGTAATGAGAATGGTGGATTAAGTCGAATTAAGAGGTGAAATGAGCCCATATAGTTACCCATTTCTGGGGCTCATCACCTTGAATGGTGCATCTGTGGAACTCAGGTAACCTTTTCTCATCTCATAGGCAATGAGGATTCCATGGAGTTCATCCATCTTGAGAGTATCTATATCCTTCATTTCTTCTATGGCACTTACTTTGGAGTCAAATCTGCCTGGGAGAGATCTTAATACCTTTTGAACAATGGTGTTTTATTCAATGTTTTCTTCCAATCCTTTAAAAGAGTTGATCACTTCAACTAATCGGAGAAAGTATGATGCAATATCTTCTTCATCATCCATTTTCAGACTTTCAAATTTCCTTCTATGAGTTTGAAGCTTTGCCTTCTTTAATTTGGAGTCCTTGTCATGTAAGCCAATTAGCTTATCCCATACTCCTTTGGCAGAGTTACAATTCATGACTTTTGTAAATTTAGAATCAGTGATTCCACTAGTGATGGAATTTAAGGCTTTTGCATTTGCAACGTAGACTTTCCTCTCGTCTTGATCTGTTGGAAGAGTGGAAGGAGCTATGTACTCATTTAAGACCAAATTCCAAACTTCAGGTCCAAGGGACATTAAGTAGTAGGACATTCTCCTTTTCCAGAAACCAAAATCTGTGCCATCAAACAGAGGACGTCTTCCTAACACTTCTTGATTTCTCATCATGACTAAGAATCATTCTTCAAGCTGTTAGACTGATATGAAGAAGCCCTCTCTTATACCAATTGTTGGAAATACTGTGCAAGGGGGGTGAATTATTATTTATTTTCAATTATTATTTTTATCAGTTAAAAAAACATTTATATTTGGAACACAGAAATAGATAACAGGAATAGATGCTTTTATTAATGTGATCTTTGCAATAAACCAAGTACAATATATATATATATATATATAGTTTCAATTAGTTGCCAAGCACCAACTCTGTCTTGTCAAGGCACCAACCTTGAATTTAGGAGCACCAACTTCCAGGACACCAATCCTTTCAGTTCTGAGGCACCAATCTCAAGGGCTCCAACCCTCTGTTGTAAACTGTCTGGATCTGTTTGGTTGTAATTCTCTGCTCCCAACCCTACTGGACTTATGACTTACTTATGTCCTCCTATTCCTTCCACTGCTGCCATAACTTCGGCTTCCTTTTTTTCTTATATTTCACCAGAAACTCTAAACTTTCCTTGTTCTTTGTTTTATATGCCTGATACACCCAACCTTTGGCTTCCTCCTTGTTCACTTGAGCTTCGGCTTCCTCAATGCTCGCTTGATCTTTTAACTTCCTCTACACTCGCTCTTCGACTTCCTCTGTCCCTTTTAATCCATCAATACTTATAGGACACGTTAATGTGGAAGAGAGACTGAATTAAAATAATGTTGCATATTAAATAAAATATCAAAGAGCCCCCCCCCCTTTTTTAATATTCATACAATATACATTAATAATCCCGCAATCACAACTGCAACCTAGCTGATGCCCCATTAACATAGTTAGAAATATATAATGGGTGGTCCCACCAGCCACGTCACTATCTCAATCGCAGTTGCAAGTTTCTAGAGGTATTTTATACATAGTGCCTATAACATCGCCAATGGACGATTGTCGATTATCCCTACTAGATGTGATATGATTATAAATTGTTTTTAATAATTCTGTTGGGTCGCAATCACAGTTTATAACATGCCATTCCTTTATAACTTGCGATGCATAACCTTCGATACGACGGACGTGATATATCATTAGGGGATATTACAATGGTGATGACGTAACCTGCTCAAACACAATTCCCAAGGTTTAACTTTATCGGGTTCATTCTCCACTGTAGATTTCAACCATCAGATCAATGGCTAATGCCTTTTCCCAATCAATCAACTTGCACGACACTTTGTGACCATTGATCTAGATTTGCTTGACCTGACGATCCAAAATGATTTCGGGTGAGACACAAGCACGAAGAATACCCGCTCGATAAAGTGGTTTTTCTCTCTCCTCATCTTCTACGTGTCGAATGGTTAATGGAATCGGGTGACTACCCTTCAATACAACTTACAGCTTTTTGTCTGCCCGAAATACCACTTATGGTTTTGAGAAACCACCTCTTCACTAATTATCTTTTGCGCTCTTCCACCATGTGATGACCATTGATCTATGAGATCCAACAGATCCTGTGCACTCTCCATCTATTTCCTCCTTAACTTAATCTCGCTTGCTTTTGATGGACTTTGTGTTAAAACCATTGTTTCTACCACACTCCATTTAACACACGACATTCATATATCGAATCATTCACTTAATATTGGATCGTTGTCGATCCATTCAGTGGGAATATAGAGAAAATACCTGGTTAACTATTGAATGCGGATACACAGAGTAACGAGAGTCCACACCAGGCATGAGACTTTCCACTCTTCTCTGGTCTGATATGGCTCCTCTGTTAACTCCTCTGATACTCTGCAATACTCATGGCTTGGCTGGCTTGGCTTTCTTGCTCCTATTTCTTCATAGATCTGCTCTTCTTCTCCTTGGCTTCACATCATTGTTTAATCATCCATAATATTTCCATATTGACATCAATGACAATCTAGGTCAACAGTGAAAGAACAAATTTTACAGCTAAACTCCTTGTTATGTGGTGTTCCATGAGTATTTCCCTTGGGAAGCAGGTAAAAGTATTTAGATTGTGTGAAGATTCAAAATGTTAATTTTTAGGGATTGATTGTTCTTTGTTTTAGATACTTCCATTTTCAAAGAAAAAAAACATCATTTTCACATTACAGTCACTGCATTACATCATATCATTATTAGCAATTATGTAGAGATAATAATAGCATCAACAATGGAGTGGAACAATGGAAGAAAATCATACACAATAGTGACACCGAGATTTTGGTAAGAGACTAGGGTAAAACCCCATAAGGCGCGAAACCCAACTAGATTCTTCTTTTATTAGATATTCCTAAAATGTTCAACTGAGATGAAAAATACTATAAGAATAAGATACAACAATCACATTAGGCCCCTCAGGGCCAACCCAAGTCAGTTCACAACTTCGTTTTTAAACTAAATGATCTCATCTCGAGAGAGTTATTTCCATATCACTGTCTAAAGTCATCATTGTCGCCATGAAGTATCGAGGTCAATTATATCAAGTTAATTGTGATCATATATCTCACTGACATCATAAAACATAATAGCAAGGTCATTGTCACATTATGCATAAAATATTATCACTATTATAGTTTCCATCACTATTATGAACTATTTTAGCATCATTTAGCACTCTTGTAGACTTGATGCTCTTGTATGGCTTTGGGAATCCTTTTCCCATGCAAAATTCATCTTATATTAAAAAAAAATATTTTAAATTTCATATGTGACTCTTCCCATTCAAAATAACATACATACACAGGTTCTATAACTGCATACCTGCGTATACCTTTTTAAATGTGAAAAATTAAAATAATATGTTATTTTTCGAGCAGGGTTCATTGGTTTTACTGAGAGCCCACCTAGAGGAGCCCATAGCACAATTGAATTAACTAATTTCAGGTGGTATATATACACCCCTTGGGTAGCATACATAAGAGAAGGGATATCAACATTATACCCATTTTTCTCCTAAATCAAGTTTGATTTTCCTATGCCTCCTGCACTCACATTCCCTATGAAAACCCTCATTTCCTTTGCATATATGTTCATCATATTTATAGCATCTCCTTGCATGTGTTAGAGAGGTTTTCTTCATGGCTCAGGTAGGACAAATCTGGATGAAGGATTCATCAGTGCTTTGGCTTGGATCAAGCTGTAACTTTCCTATACCTATTGTTTTTAATCAATAAATAATCTCATGTCTTGTTACTAATATGTTATTGTCTCATGTACAGAAATTTGTATATTTATATATGATGATCTAACATATCTTTTATGTATACACATTGAATTATCTATCATGTATGTGCATTTGTGAATTGACTTGCAGACCTACTTGTTCTGGAGGGAGCAGAGGGTTTGGACCCTACGGGAACATCATCAAACGTAGGGCCTCTAGGTATGTTTCCAAGTCCACATTTAGTAATTCGCATTTTTGGAATGATTGCTTGACTGCTCTTTGTTGATTATATTATTCTTCTTTGTTGAGGTTTTCAACCCTTACCTTAGGGAACTTTTCCCACCAATAGAATTGGTGACTCCGCTGGGGAATACCATCAAGTATTTCCTATAAGGGTAGTTATCCTTTGATCTGGGTTTTGGTTTGTTGTTTCTTTCTTTTTCTAGCCTTCTTGACTCTTAGGCAATCTGGGCATTCATCCTAATCTCTTAGATCAAGACTGCATTTTTATTTTTTCATAGTTTTCCATTTATACGCGCATTTTACTGTATGCATAAGCATATATACACGTTTCCTTCCAAAGAAATTTGCATATACTCTATTTTCTTCCTAAATAATCATGTATATGCACGTTTCTAGAGTTACACAGCCACATACAAATTGAAAATTTTGATTTTTTTCATTTATGCCTTTTGTTGGGAGTTTGACCATGTTTGCTTGTGTCTTTCTAGTTTGAATGAGGCTTGGAATTATCTTTTTATCGTTTGTTGTCGATTTCTTCCATCTTTTTTGCGAAAAGCCTATGTCAACCTAGGGTTTTTAGTTTTTAAAGCTTTTTATACTTAAAGTTGGGTTTCACACTTTCTTTAAGAGGTGTCTGGTTCTTTTGTGCTTTTGGGACAGTTGATTGTTCTTGCAACTTGTTTATGACCCAGTATTCTTGATTGCTTCTTATACATTATTGAAATTGTCTTGTTTTTTTCATTTCATTGGTTGTTTGAGAAAAACGTTTGCAATTCTTGGGTAAATGAGAGTTTTTAGTTCTCTAAAATCTTTCTAATTTCCACAATTCCTTGTATCTTCTTGTGCAAATTGCTCAAGGTATTTTGGTCTCTTATTCACATTAGTATTTTAATTTTTGGGATTGTTAATGAATTGTGATATTTGAGTCTCTTTCTTGTTGTTGATCTTGAATTTGAGACTTGCTTTCACTTTCTGAAACTTTTAGTCTTTAAATCTTCTGAAGAAAAATAAAAACATTTGCTTTGGGTTTCTTTTGTTTGTTTTTTTTGCTTTTGAATCTTTGAAAAATGTGTGAATTCTTGCTTTAGGGATAAGAGTCTTTTTGCTTTAGGAAGTGTTTATTTTTCATATTTTCTTCTTATTGCTTGATAAATTGGCTTTTTCTTTTGAGTTCACCTTTGCTTGTTTTTTAGCTTTACTTGAATATTTCATTTACATTCTAGTGTGAATTAGGGTATGTTGCATTGTAGACATCATTTAGTTTTTCGTTAGGTGTTGAATGTGTGAGTGCTTAAAAAGAAAAAAAAGAAAAAAAGTTTTGATTTCTTAGCTTTCTTATAGAACCCGTGTAGAAATCACTTCCATTGAATAAAAAGATGTTGGGTTGTGTTATATTCTTTCCACGTGGTTAACAGGGGGTTTGAAGGGCACCTGTAACCCCACTTTGTTGATTTTGGTTTTGGACCCTATGTTAGGTTGGGCGGTTTTGTGCATGGTTTTTGCACATGTTTTTTGGACACGATGGTTTTCGGTCCATGGTATTGAACGCAATGGTTTTTGGTCCATGGTATTGGATGCTTCGACATGTATAAATATGTATTGTAACATTGAAAGGAACATAATGAAAAATCAAGCTGGTAGTCCCGATTTGGGGATCTAGGGGAAATCTCTGTGTATATGTGTTTTATGTGTTATGATCCCGCATTGTTTATTTTTCTGTGTTTTAGAATTTGTACGCAAGAAATTTCTGTATGGGGTTAAAACCTACATTTGGTATCAAAGTTGTTTTGGCTTCAAGGGGACGCCTTTGTTGTTGAGGGGTTTCGGTCGGGCCTGTGGTGGAACTTGTTCAGTGGGAGATCTGCGAGATCGATTTTGGTGATGAAACAAGATGGCGAGCAGTGGAAAGATAGAGATCGAGAAATTTAATGGTGAGAGTTTTGAGTTGTGGAAACTCAAGATGGAGGATCTGTTGGTGGATAAAGACTAGTGGATCACAGTAGATCCGGATACTAAACCAACGGGAGTGTCCAATGAAGAATGGAAGAAGTTGGATCAGAAGGAAAAGAGCACAATACAATTGTGTGTCTCAAATTCAGTATTGCTGAATGTATCAGGGGAAGCTATGGCGAAGGCTTTGTGGGACAAGTTAAGGACTTTGTACCAATCTAAGTCTCTGGTGAATAAGCTGTTCCTGTGGAAAAAGCTGTATAACCTGAGGATGAAAGATGGAGACTCGGTGATAAAGCATCTGAATGCATTTAATATTGTGGTAAGTATGTTAGCATCTGTTGATATTAAAATTTCAGATGAAGATAAGTGCATCAGTTTGTTGTGTTCTCTACTAGATTCGTGGGATAGTCTGGTTATTACAATAGGTAGCAATGCAACTTCCTTGCATTTTAATCAAATAGTCTCATACTTGCTAACGGAGGAGATGAGATGGAAAAATATGGAGAGCCAAAATGGTGATGCCTTGTCTGTACAAGGGCGGACCTAGAACAGAAACAAAAATAATTCATCGAGTGGGAGATCTAAATCTCTAGGAAAACTTGTAAAGGTGGTGTGCTGGAAATGTGGAAAGGAAGGGCACTACAAAAGGGACTGTAAATCTAAAGCTCCTGACAAAGGAAAGGGATCTAATGATGCCCCTTCTGCAGAGGCGAAAACCACCTCAGATGAAGGGTGGGGATGTGTACTTGGCTTCTTCAAGTACACATGTAGATCATGAGGCATGGTTGATTGACTCAGGTGCATCCTTTCACTTCACTCCCCATAGAGAGTGGTTCTGCGAGTATGAGAAACACGATGGTGGTGATGTCTTCTTAGGAGATGATAGGAAGGCTAGAATCATTGGTCGCGGAAAAGTAAAGTTGAATTTGCAAGGTGGAAGGGTTAGAACCCTTCTGGGTGTTTTGCATATTCCGGCATTGGCCAGAAATTTGATTTCTGTAAGTAAGTTGGATGATGCAGGTGTAAAGACAGTGTTCGAGAAGGATACCTGCAAGATAGTTCGAGGAGCACTGGTATTGATGCGGGGAGTTCGGATTGGAACTCTGTACAAGCTACAAGGTAGCACTATTATTGATGGGTGCAATAGTTCCATGGTTCCTAAAAGTGGAGCAAAAAATCTAGTGGTCTCTGGAGAGAAGACCATGTTGTGGCATCAAAGGCTTGGACATATTGGAGAAAATGGCCTTCGAATACTTCATGGTAAAGGTATGGTAGAAGGTATGAGTAATAGCTCTCTGGATTTTGATTTCTGTAAAAATTGTGTATATGGGAAGCAGAATCGGGTGAGTTCCCCTCTGGTAGTAAGAGAGTGAAACAGATATTAGAACTTGTGCACAGTGATGTGTTTGGACCTGTGAAAGTTCCATCATTGGGTAAGTCTATGTACTATGTGTCATTTATAGATGAATTCTCAAGGAATACATGGATATATTTGCTTAAGAAGAAATCTGAAGTCTTTGACAGGTTTAAAGAATTTAAGGCTCTGGTGGAAAACCAGACAGAGAAGAAGATAAAGGTGCTGAGGATAGATAATGGTTGTGAGTTTTGTAGCAAGGAATTTGAAGAATTTTGTAGGAAGTGTGGTACAGCATGATAGAAGGCTACTCCATATACACCTCAGCAAAATGGAGTTGCAGAAAGAATGAATAAGACGTTCATGGAAAGGGCAAGATGCATGCTCAGTGGTGTTGGGTTAGGACATGAATTCTAGGCAGAGGCGGTGGATACTGCATGTTACCTGGTCAACAGGTCACCTTCATCAACGTTGGAGGATAAGACTCCACAAGAGGTATGGAATACTAAGAAATCACTCTTTCAAATCTGAGGGTATTTTGATGTGATGCATATGTACATGTTCCAAAGGAGAAATAAACCAAGTTGGATAGTAAATATGAAAAGTGCATATTTATTGGGTATAAGGATGGTTTAAAGTGTTATAAGCTTTGGAACCCAGTCACACGAAAGGTTGTGTACAGTCGAGATGTGGTGTTCAGAGAGGTGAAAGATGTTATTAAACATGAAGTCCAACCAAAGGAACCAGTGAAGATAGAGTTTGAACTAAAGGAGGAAGAATCAGACTCTGTAGTAGAGGAAGAATTAGAAGATGAAGAGCCACAAACTCCAGCTGTGAGAAGATCAACTCGAGAAAGAAGGCAGCCAGAAAGGTATAGTCCATCTGCTTTCTGTTCAAACTTTGCTTTGTCTGTTACTGATGATGATCCCAGAACTGTGAAGGAAGCAGTGGATTCAGAGGATGGAAAACTCTGGAAAGAGGCCATGGTTGATGAAATGGCATCTTTGCACAAAAATGAGGCTTGGGATCTGGTGGAGTTGCCGGCTGGAAGAAAACCCATTGGCAGCAAATGGGTGTTCAAGAAGAGACAAATGCAGAAGGGAAGGTGGAGAAATACAAAGCTCGGTTGGTAGCAAAAGGTTATTCCCAGGTGCCGGGAATTGATTTTGGTGATATTTTTTTCTCCTGTTTCCAAGGTAACTTCTATTAGATTACTTTTATCTGTTGCTGCTACTTTTGATTTTGAGGTAGAACAGATGGATGTGAAGA